>JAHPZR010039630.1:0-20000 GCA_019787425.1 Platygyra sinensis | reverse complement strand
TTCTGGAGTTTGTAGGTGCCTTGTACAGCAAAAATCCACATTCCTGAAGGACACCAAAATGACCACCCCGCTTGATTTTTGCAGGGGCATGTGAGGCTATGTGAGCTCGTCTTTGAGCTGGATCTTTCTTTTTTGTGCTCTCGGCGTTATATTTTGGTCAATTTAAACGCTTGGACCGCAGCCGTTATCGAAATCTGAAGGAGTTCTCCTTGTTCAGTATATGTGTTCACGAACACTACTGTTGGGATGTTTACCGTGGAAACAGCTGTATTTGATTGCATTTGTGATTAGTTCCGGTCGCGAAAGATAGCTCAGTCGTTATTGCATTGCATGATAATATCAAAATATCATCGTAAGCTGGCATACAAAAGATACATCTAATATCATGATAATATCAAAATCTGATATATCATTAATATCAAAATAAAATCATGATATATCAAAATCTCAGAATCTCACAGTAAATATGATATGATAACATCAAAATAATATCATGATAATGTCAATCTCAGAATCCCATAGTAAATTTGATATTTTGATATTCTGCAATCCCGCACCTTTGTGGTCTTTATCCGATTGAATACTGTTTGGAATCGATGGAAGAGTACTCTGAAGGCAAGATCCATAAGAGTGAGCCTGAACCAGGCAACGGAAATGTAAATACTGTATACTCTATTTATCACGCCGGGAGAAATATTTGAATCAGTCGCACAGAGTTTGTTTACGATCCGGCGATTGCAAATCTTTCCATATATTTGAGCTTCCAGCTTAGAATAATGTTCGTCAAAAATAATAATTTTACAAATTAGCTTTTTTTGATTTAATGTTGCCAGTTAATGGGATAATATTTAGCACCAAATTTTTGAAGGCTAATGTTAATATTTTAGTCCTCTTTAACTTGCGAGTCTGCAGAAACGGCGCCGTCAAGCATTCCAAGCAACTTACAGAGACCTGAACTCTGACACTGATATATCTGCCTGCAAAACCCCGGTTGTTGATGAAAAATGTTGATGTAAGCAATAGACAGAGGTTTAAAGTCAACTAGTGAAATCATTTAACGTATTTATATTAAAGTTACAGCGTCAAACGCATACTCATAAATTTGATTACCACTAGTCATGAAACCCTCTGTGATATAGCTAGGCTAGGGGCTTTTTCAGCATATGTTTCAGTTGTGAAAGTTTACAAAAACATGGTGTGTTCTCTGAATATTCTAATGAGGCGTTGGCAGAAAACCACATTTCGAATAAAAGTGACTTCAGTTAAGTCCTAGTCCTGTATACATGTATGTAGGTGTTGCTATCGCTAAGCCACAAGTGATACTTGGGTAATTTCCCGAGTTTCTTAGCGTGCGTTCCCGAAAAAACATGTGCGTTGGTAAAAAACGTGATGCGAACGTCAGATTTAGAGCAGTCAGAGTTGTCTTGCTAGTTTTAGTCTACAATGGAGCATTTGCCTTAGATTCCTTCAGATTTAGACCAGTCCATTACCCTCGTCGCTGGACAAAGGTAATTCATAGCTCAAATTCGTTCTGTTTTCATTGTGCCTTCTTTCCTTGTATTTTGTCAGAACAAGCTGACTCGAATACGGCTCGTTTTCTCATCGATTTCTTTGTCATGTATTACTAACTAATTTTACGCTTCTTTCTGTAACCTGCTGAGAATATTAAAGGGAAGTTGTAATTCTGCCAGCAGCGTGATTGTGCATTGTTTGGATCGAATTGGAACTATTTATCATGCGAAAGGTCGCCGGTAACACTAGGGGTCATCCACTAGATAAGCCTTTGCTATTTGGATGAATCCAACTCGCTCCCTATTTTATTGTTACATTTTTTCTTTTATTCTTTACCTGTACTGTGTTTAGTGGCCTATGTAAATCTAACCTATATGTCTTGTAAAACGGAGCAAACTTAAATAAATCATCTTGTCTTGTCCTGTATAATGTGGACGTAAACGGCTAGTAGCTGACGAGTACAAAATAAACGCCTGTCACTGGATATGGAAGGACAGTGGGCTATTGCATGTAAATAGCAGTAGTCTCAAGCTAATGACTTGCAGTCTGTATGATCAGCGTTCCGAAGTTGCTTTGTTATTATAAAAGAGTTATTCAGCAGGTCGACAAAACGTATTTGCTAAATACACAGTCATTTGTCAAAAAAATCCATATGTTTTCTTTGAAACCAAGTTCTTATAGACGAAATTTAAATGTAAATTGCTAATGTTTTCGTCAATAATTTAAAACTGTTGTTGAAACTGAGTTCGGCCGTATAAATGTACCCAATATACGGTTCTTGAAATAAAATCTGCATCAATCCAACTCCTAAGGTAAAAACGTTAGAAAGGACAACTCAGGTAGGGTTTTAAGAGGAGGAATTTATTATTTAATCATTTGCTCAAGGTAGAATAACTAATTCTATTTAAAAATTTCACAAAACTGAAATTAACAAGCGACTTAATTATTCTTTCCCTTTTCGAGGAGTGGTATGTGATCTTGGAAAGGAAACTGACTGAAATTTAAAAAAAAGAATTAAAATTATATGAGTGGCTTGAAATATTAAAAAAAAGAAAAATCGCGTTGGCTGAGAAACATTAAAACTGCGTTTGGAACTTCAGTTTATTATAATTTGTATTTGTATGTTTTTTCAATAAATGACGTGCCTGACTAGAACTGCAGGATATTACTTCAGATTATTAAATATGATGACTTTCAGAAAAAAAAAGACTTGTTTGAGTCAATCAGTAGGTGGGCCTCATGCTGTATCTCAATCACTATGGAGAAACAGCAATTAGAAATTTAAACGGATATGCAGCCAAAGTTTTGCATATTCTAGACGTGCTCACATATGTTCAATAGGTGGTCGCCTTGGGACTTTCAGTCAAATTCTAAGAATGCAATAAGTGCAAAGAAAGATGTTTTTATATCTTTCAGAATTATCTAAACATAGTTTGTTGATTACTGCAGGAGAATTTTTCTTTGTCAAGTGTTTTTACAAAACAATTAAGCTGTCTCAGAGGAATAATACTCCAATGAAAATGAGGTTTTTTCACCTAATTTATTCCTTATGACAATCTCTATTAATTTATTTGGAATTTATTTTTGACACCTTTATTGTAATGTGACTGGTTTTTCGCGGTAAAAATGGTTTATTCTTATTTATATCTGGCTACGAACACGACTTCAGGTAATTTTACTACCCCGGTATACCAAGATGGGTGATTTTGTTCTAGTATGTTCAATTTCAACTTTACTTAACCTGTCATTTCTAGGACAGATGAATCCACTGCTTGGCAAAGCCTTACTACGTGTTGTGCTCTTCTATGCATACGGCTTGTTGGTGGCCTGGCTTTTCACTTTTATAGAGAAAAGAGAGGAATTAGCTCACAACAAAATGGAAAGAATGTTATCCCAGCTGAAGAACGAAGTGTACATGAAGTACAACATGACAGATAAAGAATTTAATAGCTTTGTGAGAAAGGCCGCAGCGGCCCTGGCGGCAGGCAATGAAAAGGACTGGAATTTTGTCAATAGCTGTGGATTTGTCTTTTCTGCTATCACAACAATAGGTAAAACATAACGTAGCAAAAAAAAAAAAAGAAACTCGTTTACTAAATGAGGATACCTGAACTGAAAGTGCAAGAAATTAACGTTTTATCTACTTGTTTATAAATCTATTCTTAGTATTTTACATTCAGTGTTTTCAGCAGTCGATTATAAGACATTCTTACGTTTCCACATGGTTGCGGGACACATGAAGCCGTCCTCACCGTAATTTAATCTCTGTTGAGTCTAATCCTCAAGCTAAAAGCTCCATGTCTGGATGTATTATCGTTAAAGGAGCACTGTCACGGTATTTAAGCGTCATTTTGCAACGCCGAAATATGTTCCTGCATCAATGGAACCCGAAAATAATGATGCAGTTTTGTTACCTAGGACTTTATCACTACAACGAGACCATTTATTGCTGCCTATCACTTAATATGGCAAGGATGGAAATGGACTGAAATTTGAAAAAACTAGCCAGTTTTTTCAAATTCTAGAGCCATTCTTTGAAAATATTGCCAGAACTTCATTACGGTTTCCTCTCTGAGCCACCATTCGTTTCATATGTTTCTGTTAGTCCATTTGAGCATTTTTGGAACGAGTAAAGGTACCAGGTAAAGATTTCAGCAATGAATGAAGCTGAAAACAGCAGAACTCCTGTGACAGTGCTCCTTTAAATAGCTTTACCCATAAGTTTTGAATTAGTCCACTGTACAGCTATAAGAGGTACCTGCTGATTTGCGGTCGACATGCATTTGGCTTCTTACTTAAACGTATTATTTAAGTTTACAAGCCTGCTTTAAATCTAAGTTGCAAAAATTTACTAAAGAAAAATCTTTTTACCCACCAATAAGCCACTAAGTGAAACTTGTCAGTGCAGTTAATTCAACTTGGGTGATTTTTAACTTTAGATTGACGATTAGTTGAGTGACTACTTGTCTAGGAACAAAGAGGCTTATTGTTTATTCGGAAATGAATGGCTTTGAAGGCAAAACAAATTCTGGGTTGCTAAACTGGAAAAGATGTTGCAATCAGATTTTTCTTTAGACATTGAAGGCAATTGCAACAACTGCCTTTTTTTCAAAAAAGTTGGCTCAAACTATAGGAGGCCTGTTGTGGGAACATGAGGTGGGGATAAGTTGCAGCAACAGTTTCAATTTTTCGAAAGACGTTAGTGTTTTGCTGCGGGGATACAATTTTGTCCCCAAAACATGTTTTTTGATATTGAGCTGGTTTTAATTCGTTTGTCATGAATCAAGGGCAAAATCATTATGACCTCAATTTTCAATGTCGCATCGTGTGTACTACGTTTGCAAACAGTTCCCGCCAGGCTATAACACATTTTTGTTCCTCAACAAACTTCGTGAGCATCAGCTTGCTTCCTACGTGCACACACGATTAACCTGTCTCTTTTTCAAGTCCCGCAGTGAGTCTCTTAGTGTATGCCAACCTTTTTTCCCCTGAAAGAAACCTGTGAAGTAAAATGATGTGGCAGATACATTCATTCTTCATCTTTTGATCTAATCAGGATATGGACTTATCACACCAAAAACACAAGTGGGTCAGGGTGTCACTATCATTATCTGCATCATTGGCATTCCTATAACAATGCTGGCTTTGAAAACATCGGGAGAGGTCTTGGCGGACTGCTTCAGGATTCTTGTCGTCAAAACAGAAACTGGTATCTTTAAAAGAGCTGAAACAAAAGATGTAAAAAAAAAAACGTTTTTCGTGGCATGTACACTAATGGTCATTCTCGTATTGCTGGCAAGTTTATCAAGCATTTACTTTGAGGAGTGGAGTTTCATGGAGGGTTTGTATGCGTGGTTCATAACTTTTACAACAATCGGTTTTGGCGACTACGTACAGTTTGAATCACATTCGAAAAAGATTGCCCATGGAAACAAAAGCACTGCTCAATTGTTCCTTCACGGCATTATCTTCGCTGTGCCCTACGTGATTGGCTTAAGTCTGATGTCGTGTATTTTGACTTGTCTTGTGGATTCTGTAGATCACATACGTGATTTTCGTGATCGCTGTATGAATTGTTGCCTGGATTTGGCAGGTTTCTTCTTACTCTTAAGAGGCTTGTTCCGAGGCAGAAAGTCAAGTTTTGATCTGACAAAAGAGCCCGGTCGTGAGAGAAATGAGTTAAGCTCAATTTAGGAAAACCGTCAAACTAACTCGTTGCTAAAAGTCCTGATCCTTACTGATCAGTTTTTGATCGAGATAAATATAGCGGAAGCAGTGGAGTTAGTTTTCTCGGGTGATTTTAGCTTCTTAGTAGGAATGATATCATAAGCATGTTAATACTCGAAATTAATTAACATAAACATATTTTGTAAGAGCGGTATTGACAGAGAATGTGTGTTATTGAAGATGTGTCTATTGTTCATCGTGCTGTAAGATGAATAATTACTCTTTTGTCTCACGATGGAGTCACTTTGAGATGTTGATTGCGACGTTTTGACTGCTATACTTCACGATAGTCTTCATCAGACGATGAGGCGACTGTTTACGTGTCGCTCCTTGTAGCACGTTGGTTCATTGCTATTGGCACATATGCCCAGGATTGATCGCAGGTATTGTTTAATTAGTACCTCATATTTGGTAGGGCTATTTGACATTTTCATATTACTTCATATTTGACAGAATTGTGTTTGTTTGGTGACTTACTTTTTTCCAATGAGGACACTTTGTGATGCTTATCATAACGCATTTGAATGTCATTAGCGTTCAATCCTGGACATATCTAGCTATTGGTGCACTTATATCCTCATTATCATTCCGACTTCCTATCCAATTTCTGTAGAGTAATTATGTTCCATTTCGTGATAGAATTTGAAAAAAAAATATTGTGCGAGGAGTAATTGAAATTGACAAGCATCGATTGTTATGTGGAAAATATCTGGTGTAGATTGTTGTGCCAGATGCAATTTATACTTGAAATGACACAAACGTTTGTACAAAGGTAACAATGAACTTATGAATTATAACTTGTTTATTGATCTTTCTAATCAACTGATCTTGCCACAAGAGCAAATTTGATAGTAATTTTTATAGCAAAGACGTCCCTTAGAAGATGTGGTTGACGGAAAGAATTCCTTGCTCATCTATGTTCCTTACTTGGAGCTACACGCCATTCTTTAAATGACCTGCAACCTTAGCCTTACTTTGGACTTATACTTCTCAACTGGGCACAGGATGAAAAGAAGCGATGATGGGAGCTTACTGTACCTTGTGCAGAACTAGGGAAAGAAAGTTTCGATATTTTGGATACATAGCTGGAAGTGTCCCAAATTTCAATTCCTAACAGCTTTGTTCTCAAATGCCCCAAGCTATATCGATGTTGTGGGTAAGCACTTTCATGCTCGCTGAAACACGCGAAATAGTAAAATGTTTCAGGTCTGACTGGGCAGATACTAAAATAAGAAGAGGTTTTTCCATAAAAAAAAAAAACGGTATAAAAATCGGTAATCATCTGTGACTTGGCTTAGTTTTCAATGTGATGAAATGATTGGGGGCTAAATATGATCATACTTGTATACGACCATCAACAGCAAAGCAATGCATGGCCAGAAATTGGGGACATTTGAGCCCGCGCAAAAGCAGCGGGCCAATTAATTACTTTATGCTAATGACAACATGGCGTCTTCGAGAAAATCCCCCGTGGTTCACTAAAAACAACTTAATTCGTTTTCCCCTGTCGTTTTATACGTCACTCCCATCCGCTAAAGAAATAGGGAAAGATTTGTTGATGTGGCGAGGATTATTAGCAGGCGAAAATGTGGACTGAAGGACTATGATTTAGATTACTTCAGTTGAGAAGGAGAGGAATTCGAAACATACAGAATACTTCAACTCAGTAACTACTTGTTGTCTTAGGGAATTAAAGAATACGCAGAAGACTTACCGAGCCACATTATCACCGGGTAATAATTCTCTCCACATCACAAAATCTTCCATATTTCTTGAGCGGATGACAGTGTCGTACAAAACGACAAACGGAAACTAATGTCACGTTTGTCACGCCGTGTGGTCATACATGAACTTGTAATTTTAGCGCTGACTGAAAGGACAGTGGTCATCTGTCTCCCCAGCCTTCAACAGAGATAGAAGGCTTGGTTTCTTAGGTTTCTTTTGATACCAAACATGCCGGAATTTGCTGAAAAATGCCAGTTTTTGCCCAAGAATACGACGTGTGGTTCTCGGATCAACACAGATGAGACGCTCGCGTGACATTTGATATCTTTGCTTTCAGTAGACCTGGTTTGCGCTTCTCTGAACTGTTTTTGAAGGCAATTAGCAGGGCGAAGAAATCAGCAGCGAAGGTGAAAATTGGTCAAATAGTACACCATACGGTGCTTTTCCTCAAGCGATCGCGGCACTTGGGATATCCCGCTTATGTAATCTGCTGTGGCGGATCAAAATCTGTTTGGGATGCATTCAAGCCTCCGTAATATAGAGCAATGTATGAGCCAATCTTCGAAAACAAACATCGATGAAAAGCAGGGCCAGTAACATTTGTTGATGAAAAGCAACTAATCAGAATAGCAGAGGAAACTTTCAAGAACTCAACCCGATCGCGGCACTTGTTCCCGATAAGCCAGAACTTGCTCTATTTTATTTTGTTTTATTTCTGCCATACATTTCCTTTGAGCGTTTGGCGGCCATATTTCTAAGAAACCCCGCGCGTGCGCCGTTGCGATGTCCGCGATTTCTGGCAATGATGGTTATTCAGGTCATTGTTTCAAGATAGTCACCGTACCAAGACGCCCTCCCTGTTTGCATTTGACACCATACTGCAGCTTTGACTCGCCCAAGAATCAATGATGGAAAACAATAGGGTCATCACCTTCCTCTGGGGTAGTTCGAGGTGTACGTTTTTTAAAATTCCTGTGATTTGCATCGAATTCATGAAAAACTAAAAGCAACATCGACAATATCTGCAACAACAACAGCAATAAAAGGGCAGCAAAACCTGCAACATCACTTAGGTTTAAATGGGTAAATTATTCAATTCACCGGCATTCCTCAGCATCATTAAAAGCCCAAACCAAATAACACTGTTGTCCTGACTGTGTTACAACTGGCTATCTACTCAAGAAAGGTAAAATTTGAAACTCAAGACTTCTATGCACCTTGATAAAGTATAATCTTGGAACGGTCCACTGGAAGAACTTCGGTGGTCATATAAACACAGTTATAGGCAGTATAGAAAAGTGCAATCATTCAGTTAATTTTACTTGATATTTTTTCATGGGTATTCTAATACTGATATTGATTAATTTTTATTGTCAATATGCGGACAGACACATGAATTTGAAATTCATGCGACACGTCAGCGAGCGAGAGGGCGCAAGTCGGCAATTTGTTATCGTAAATAACAAATTGAGGTCAGTTTTTAATGCGTCTGTCCTGTTATTGACAATGGATTTCGCAATAACATAGTCAACGTAGTCTGCAGATCCAGTCGGCTATCGCTTCGTGGATCCACATTACGACGAAATTCATGATCAATAACAGGACAGACGTATAAAAAACTAATGTCAATTTGTTAAATTTACGGGCTTTTCTCAGCATCATTAAAAGCCTCAACCAAATGTATTGCGACTGGCTATCTATTCAAGAAAAGTAAAATTTGAAACTCAAGACTCCTATGCACATTGATAAAGTATAATCTTGGAACGGTCCACTGGAAGAACTTCGGTGGTCATATAAACACAGTTATAGGCAGTATAGAAAAGTACAATCATTCAGTTAATTTTAGTTGATATTTTGTGATAGGTATTCTAACACAGACTTAACAAATTAAGCGTGAGTTCAACTATTATTCTGGTGCTTGTGATTTTGTCTTACATTTCCATCTTCTTTAGAGGTTTGTCACGTCCGTTCTATCCTTAAGAAATTTTTTGCGCATACATTAAAACAACTTATCCCTCCTAGCTATAGGCTGCTTAGCTTTCCGCATTTCCCTTTGCCTTGCATGCATCCTCGAATCTATTTTAATGTTGTCTAACATTTTGTGACCCGCAAAACGTAAAGGGTCCCAGAGATGACTTTTGTAATTTTAAATGATTGATGGCACTTTTCCCTAAAATAGGCGAGCTCTTTTGTTATTAGCAGATTTAGACCACCAATGAGAGCTGTTTTGAATGTCCAAGAGCGCTAAATATAAATCGTCTTATGTACAAAGATTCCATGATTGTATTTTCCGTGTCTATCCACAAGGCCATGTAGCTTTCACGTATCAATTCATCTTAGCTTTCTCCATAGTCCAAAAGTACCTTTCTACTTTAGATTTTCCATCTTTTAATCAGTAAGCCCGAAAGTACAACGACTTACGAAATTATACAGTAATTTTTTTAGCTTATCGACAAATCGTGCTTAGTGTCTGCCTGCCGTTAGTCGATTTAGGCCGCATAAAGGAACGTATAACTTAGTTTCACTCCTGAGAAGTACAGTATTCTTGATTGGCCTCTCTTGATTGTCCTCTCCGTCCTCCGTCCTCTCTTGATTGTCCTCTCCGTTTCACATCATAAGTTGATTTCCCACAGCAAAGCAATCTTCTCGCATACGTTATAAGGTAGCGATCACGAAAATCTCGTATGTGATCGATGGAGTCAACGACGCATGTCAGAAGGCACGACATGAGGCTGAGACCTATCAGGTAGGGCAGGACTGCGAGAGATCCATAAAGTACCAAGTATACCTTAGAGGTCTCCCCATGATCGACATCTCTTGCAATAGCTTCCAAGGACACATAGTCTCCAAATCCGATCGTCGTGAAAGTAATAAACCACACGTACAAGCCTTCTAAGAAAGTCCACTGGTCAAGAAAAGTTGATGCCACGCTTGTCAAAATGAGTAGAACGACCAAAAGAGTGCTTGCTACAGTAAACATCTTCTTCTTAAGGTTCTCTGGCTCGGCCCTTTTAAGAATAATAGCTTCTGTTTTGACAACAGCAAACCTAATGCAGCAGGCCAAGAGCTCTCCTGCTGTTTTTAAAGCCAGCATGGTTATAGGTATGCCAATGATACAGACAATGATGGTAAGACCCTGTCCAAGTCGTGTTTTGGGTGTGATATTTCCAAACCCTAATGAAAGGAAACCGTGTTGTTATAAATATATAGCATAATGAAAACTCGGCTGCGATTTCTCAGATTCTAAACAAATAGGAAACACGACATTGTAGGTGGATAGAGTGCTCGCTCGGTGTTCGGGAGGTCATGGGTTCGATTCCTTTCGGGGACAAGGTTTTTTTTTTCTTTGGTTGTCGCTCGTGTTATGTTGATCAGTTCACTTTTCACATGACAATTAATGATAACAATTATTAATAACGAGAGAAAAAATATATAATTGAGAAAAAACTTTAACAATTTTTGCAAACCGGTTTCAGTGTAGAGAACTTTGTTTAGAGTATGAAACAAAGGTGGTAGAAAAATACGTAGTTTCGTTTCCAGTTTTACTGAATAGAGCTGTAGGTAGCAAGAATTCTCTATGAGCTCGATAGATAGTTTTATTAAAATTACCCTTGCCGCCCGAGCTTATACTTAACGTATAGCTAGATTTGTTTCATTAGGAACTGATAACTGTCAAAACGATGCAGAGCCTTCGAGAACAAGTATTGCTCAACACTATTTCAACTTCTTAGAGTTTGTCTTCCCATATGATTCTCCTTTACACATCATAAAATACTTTACCTATAGTGGTAATAGCCGCGAAGACGAATCCACAGCTGTTCAGAAATGTCCAGTCCAGTTCTGCTTCTGTCGCCGCAGCCTCTGCGGCTCTTCTGGCAAACATATCAAAGTCATTGTCTGTCATATTATATTTAAGAGTGATCTCTGTTTTTAGTTCCCTCAACTTTTGACTCATTCTGTCATGTGCTGATTCATCTTTTCTTTCAATCAAGGTAAAAATCCAAGCTACAAACAAGCCGTACGCGTAAAACACTCCAACACGCAGTAATGCTTTGCAAAGAAGAGGATGCATTTCCCTAATAAAATAAATTCAAAAAATAAAAACGTTTACAGTTAAACTGGATGTTCTTTTGATGGGAACTTCGCAAACTTCCGCCGCAACATTGATATTTGATTGACAATTTGAGTTGAGCAAGTTGCAATCCGCGCGAGCAAGTTGCTATCGCTTTCGTGCCGTTTTCAAAAATCATTTGAAAAGCAGTTTGCGACTCGAAATTCTTACTGTGGCTTATGATGACTAACATACATTATAATCGTATCACAAGGCTTGAGAAGGGAGAAAATAACTGCCCTGTGGACGTCTGGTCAGTTCAAAACAGGCACAAAAAGCGGAATAAGTTGGATTATCGCCTCAAACGGTATCTAATATTAAACAAACTTGAAGTTTTGTGTATTTACGGACATATAAACGCAACAGTTGCAGTCCCGTCGTTTCCATATAATTTTACAATGCAAGCACGTAACTTATGGTTCCTTTAAGTTTCGATAGCCAACGAATTTATAGCAACAATAGTGACTTCTTTACATTTCAAAACAACGGCAGCAAACGGTACAGACTCTTTTACGCGATCGAGAACATCTTGGTACAGCGTGTGGTTGCTCATGCACTGGCTCATCCACGTTAAAACTCCAGCGCAAACCTGTCTTCAAAATACTGAATTAACACTTGAAAGTTTTGGAAAATCTCAACGAGTTCTCGCCATCAGGCACCAAATGAACTGAGCAACTTGCTCGCGCAGGTTGCAACTTGCTCGACTCAAACTGCCAACCAAAATACCAATGTTCCGGCGGAAGTTTGCAAAGTTCCCATCAAAAGAACATCCGGTTTGACTGTAACCCAACAGAACAATATTATCACTGTTGAATTGTGAGCTTTTAACCCTTTTCTGGTGGCCATGGTCAGCATTTACATAATGTTTACACCTCCTTTGGATTGGATATAAAATATATATACATATATACACTTCAGCGTCTTTTAATTATTTGCGTACAACATTACGGGGGACATTCAGTAGATTCAGTAGACAAAACCGTCCGTGTTCACACACTTCAGGATTTGCATGTTACCATCCTTCCGTGGAATATCTTGGCCATCCCCTGAACTACCAACAACTATATTAGGTACCCTGCGTTATCCAGTCTTACCATAAGATCTGTAAAACCTTTCGCTACGATTATAAACTCTCTCCTGATTGATGTTGTTTTTGTTTTCGTGTTTGCTTTGACACTTCATTTGGCACCGTGGTAGATAATTTGCATTTTCAATATCTATACCAAAAACCATAGAGAAACAAACAACTTGCTCAATAATATTTCGGTTTAGTATTATCTGTAGTTGCCAACCATGTGGCTGTAAACTAAAACTAAATAACTGCAACAATATATTTCTGATTACTAAAAGTTCATTTTTTTTTCCAAATTAACTGTGCCGAATAAGTAAAAAAAATAGCTTTTTAATACTATACAGGTCTTTGGTCAAAATGTTTGCCAAAATAAACTAAAACAAGCAAAATTCGGAATTCGTTTTTCACTCCCTTACCTTGTTTGTACCTGTAAGCCTTTTAAGTTTGACTGCAGATCAGTAGCTTTGCCACTCCATAAAGCTTGCAGTCAACCCTGGTGTCCGTAAATCATTAATGACCTGCATATATTTATTAGGAATTTACACTTAAATAGCTTTGCCTGAGAAGTAGATGACAGGTTGGTCCACTGAAAAGCCATTATTGTCAGAGTTAAACATAAAAACATTCACCTGCTATATCAACTGTTGTTAAGAAATATATTCAACGCTCTCATAAATATTGTATACATTTTCCAAATGTTGTGACCTTAAATGTGATCAGAAGTAGCCGCGAAACTCTGTGCTCATGGCGACCCATGGAGGTATTAATTCGTATTGCAGGGTCTGTTAAAAGTATTTAGGTTAGTATTTGAATGTTCGAAGATTATGTCAACCTAGACCAGAGTGAGAGTGTCCTATTCTCTCACTATTATTCAAATACCAGTGTTGCTTCTCTATCTATAATGAAAAGTGCGGGCGACGCATTATTTCTCTGTAAGACAACGTCTCGAAAAAAAAAAGAATGCCGGTGGAAGAAATAACTTGAAATGAATTGATAACTGCGTGAAAAAAATGGTACATTTTAAGCTCGGTAATGAAATGTGCGAGGTTAACTGATCAACATGGCATAAGTGGGTAACAATGAAAAATTCTGAGTCTCCTCTGGGAAACGAACCCATGACATACGAACGCTGGGGGAGGGGGGGGGGACGCTCTATTCATCTCGCTACGAGAACTCAAAGACAGCAAGGTTATTTACCTGAGTTCATATGTGGCAGGCGTCCTGCATACTGGTAGGATCAGCACTGTCGAGTCATCATGAGTAGTGATAAGTGAATAAAGATGCTGAATTTTAAGCTCGGTAATGAAATGTGGAAGGTGAATTGATCAATATGACACGAGCGTGAGACAAATAAAAAATCTGAGTCCCGGCAGGAATCGGGGGCGAAATCGGAAATGAATTGATGAGCTCCTTAATAATATCTGAAATGAGCACTTTGAATGGAATGAATAATGAAACACACTCTGGTTTCCTGATATGAGATATAACAACAAACGCGAACAAACGCGAATGGAATAATTGTTTTATTAAATCTGGTATGCTTATATACTTGGAAATTTTAGCTAAATTTTATTGGATTTTAATTTTACAAAACGACCGGAACTTGATCTGGCAAAATCGTTAAGCTTTGAGAATGGAACAATTTTTATAACACGCCAGTTACCATTCGACGACAGTGTTGATACAATTTGAAGACTTAAACGATGTCAATTTGGATGCAACAGACGAGACAAAAATTGTCACGACAAAAGTTTGTCCTTGGCTTTTGCCGCGGGCAATTGCGATTTTGTCTACTTATGCAGATAGGCCCTTGATCGCCATATGACACAGACGTGCCAGAATTATTCACGACAAGATCTCTTACAGCGTTCCCTAGCTGTGAATGCCTTGGCATTTCGAGCTGGATGTCTGGAGCTAATTGTTGGATGGTTTCAAAGTCAGGAATACAAAATATTTTAGCGTCGGATTTATCTTCTGAATAGGCCACGCTGATGGTTTTTGGCTTGTATAAAGAACCGGGTTGACTTCGGTTCAGCCCAGTCAAAATACCCAACTCGATCCTTGAGGGTTTTTTTCCAAAAAAGAAAATTGTTGGTAAAGCTGGCGTTGATTTCTCGTCCTCGTCGACCAAAAAGGAGACCGAGGTAAAACTACGTCGTCCTCTCCCGGCCCGAGCTTGCCGCTGTTGAACAATTTCTTCATCTGCTCATTAGAAATTTGTTCTTTTAGATTACATCGGAAATGTTACCTGTATTAAAAATTGAGGTTAAAAGCTTTTAAAATATTACTGAACGTTTTCGATCTATTTGATCATCATCAGAGTAAAATCTGCATGACGCCGGGTTGTTTTTATAGCTTAGGCTTTTGTCTGTTACGTAATAGTTGCCATGGGGAAGAAAGGTAGATCAAATGATTGGACTTGTTTGTTAAGTTCTGGATAGAAACTTGCGATATAAAAGGCTTCTTTTATTCTCCTCCTCATCCATGAATATGCAGTGGTTAGAACGTCCTGCGAGAACTTGTGATTTGGATGTTTCATTATGTGCTTAGCTGGTTCCGACTACCATTAACATCTCAATGCTCGTTGACATGAACTTCCAGGTTGCGTGCTGTTTCGTAAATGTATGTTTCGGTCCACAATTACATATGCCTTGCTAACGGATGTATGTTTTCTGTCTTCTAGTTTAATGAAGCACCCAAATCACAAGTTCTCGTGGGACGTTTTAGCTCATTTATGCCGGATGAATAGGGGACTGGTATTACGTAACAGACAACAGCCTGAACTATAAAACGACCCGGCGACATGCTGATTTTACTCTGATGATGATGAAATAGATGGAAAATGCTTAGTAATATTTCAACAGCTTTTAACTTTAGCTTTTCAATATATTTCCACGGCGAACTGTACAATGTTACCTTTCTTTCTGAGGTCTATTACGTTATGTTCTATTACGTTATGTTCTAATACCTTAAATGCCTCAGTAAAAGCAGAGTAAGAGACAATGAAAAACGGTTTGTTGAGCGGCGGAGAGGGAAGAAAACGATCAAAGGCACCTCTCAAATGGAGTTCATTGACGAACTTTTTCTAAACTGGCGTGCTGCTTTTCTTCCTCCCAGACGTGTAAAACCACTTCAGGAAAACACACCATCGGTTTCGAAAATTTGGTGCCACCAGTACTAGTAAGCCATTCAGTAACTTTAAGGTAAAAATTGTTGTTGTTACGTAATCTTCATAAATGCGTAAAATTTCTTATAAGGCAAACAGATACGTACCGTTGAATAATCTCATCCCGAACTTTGTGGCTTTATTTGTTTTTACTGAGCCGGTATTGTCCTTAATATCTTGTATTTCTTCTGCAGATAGCTCACCAAATCTGTTTTTTTAAGCAATTCTTTGACGACGAAACTAGGCTTCCCGCAAAAAACTTCATGCCGAGCGACATCTGCCGCATTAATTTCCGTATAAGATCAAACACAAGTACAATGGCTGGTAACCTGGATACAGCGAGCCAGTCAGAGAGCTAGAATTGCATTATCCGAGATTGAGATTTTCACAATTATCAATATAGCACGTTTACAATTCGTATATAATAAAAAATTGGTGTATTTCACTCAATTTCAAGTTCATTTCTTTTCAGCAAGCAGTACTTCTTTTCTATCTGTAGATGAGTACTACCTTAGCTTAGCAATTAGAGTGCATATACACTGTACTGCAGATGTGGATTATAGTACGTATAAATATTTTCTTTAACAGCAATTTTGAAGCTCTTCCTGAAAACGTATTTAAATCCAAGGTTGTCGCAAAACAAAAAACAAATATTTGAATATCTTTCAAACAATTATTATTTATTATTACATGCAAACAGTTTAAGGACAATGGGCGCTTATCTTTACTGGCTTAAGGTATCACTTTGACAGGACTCTCATTTGAAGGAACTTGGTTGGAATTTTCGAATTCTCCGAAGAGTCCTCTACTCAAGCCTGTAACTATCAGCACACCTGTTAGTCAATAGTTTCTGGAATAACTCAGTTCCAGTTAGCTGTTCACCAGTCTTTTAGCATGTTCCTTGTGATAAGTTATTGACGGGATAGTCATCTGTTTTGCGGGAGAACACCCTTCGCACAAGTGAAAGAAAATTTGGACAACAGTCTAAAACCCGTTCTCGGAAATTTCGTATTTCATCCACAGAGTCGACGAGGCAGGTCAAGATGCACGACATTAGGCTCAAGCCAAAAACGTAAGGAAAAAACGAAAGTGCAAAACAAACGAAGAGGCGGGTAGGCGAGATCTCTCCACGATCGATTTCCCTCTGCAGTGATTCCAAATGCACATAGTCGCCAAAACCAATCGTTGTGTAGGTTATAAACCATGCATACAGACCCTCCAAAAAATTCCAGTTCTCAAGGTAAATGGTACTTGCGCTTGCAATGATGAGCTGAAAGACAATCAGTGCGCACGCTGTAAAAATCCTCTTCGTTTTGACATGTTTCGGTTCGGCCCTCTTGAGTATAACAGTTTCTGTTTTGATAACGAGGTATGTTATGCAAGTGGCCAAGATCTCCCCTGTTGTTTTGAAAAGCATCATTGTAATGGGAATACCAAGGAGACAGCTGATGATGGTGAAACCTCTGCCGAGTTGTGTTCTAGGTGTGATATTGCCATATCCTATAGAAAGCAATCACTGCAGCATTATTGCTGACATAAAATTATTTTGGAATACAAGGAATTTATAAGTGCTCATTCAGTACCAGTTATGTTTTTGTTATAGTATTGTATTGGAAATCCCCCCTGTTCGCGGTCTCCCTTAAAATGATTATTGTAAATGTGAAAAAAAGAAAACAAGAGTAATCTCTATGTTCAATGTCTGAATTAAAGCATTGTGATTTTTGATGATGAACAAGTCAAGTATCTTTCAGCAGTGCTCGCAATTTTCCAGAATACAAAAATCGTTTAAGGAGTATCGTACGAGGAGTTTTATTTGAGTGCTTTATGAAACTCCAAAAACTTCAAAAATGCCTGATCGCAGGTTACTTTCAACTCAGATTCTTTATGCCATTGGAAGAGATCGTCATGTGTCATGGGTCAAAACTCATCAACTTCCTGGGGTGAACAGAACTCGCAAACTCTCCAGGGAAACAACAACTTGAGCTTTCCATACGCACGTAATCAAGTCGTTTTCCTTGAAATCACGGCAATTTTTTGTGCCAGCCGTCGTCAACCAAATAATTCTTCGAAGGTTTGTTCTTTTTTGAGTTCTTAGGTATAACAGACACTTTATAACTGGCCTTGTGGGAAACTGTTAGTTTTGTTTACTTTCGACCCTAAACAAACAGGGCCTTGGAGAAATAAGATTCACTATTTTCCTTGGTGCCAATCATTAGGTGCTCAATATGCACAGTTATTTTCTTCTAGTTGATAAAGATTAAAGAAGAATATACATAAGAAAAAGACTACTACATTCGCCGTCGACTCGATTATTCGATTATCAAACACCAGTTATCTAACAATAACAACAAAAAAAGCAAAGTAGTTTCTGCAAAAGTCTCTAGAAAGCCCTCATTTAGTAGGAAGAAGTTCATAAAGCCTTCCTCGCCCTTTTAAGCTCCTTCCTATTTTAAACCTAAAGAGAGGATTACGGTACACTACCTATTGTTGTGAAAGAAGCAAACGTGAAGGCCAAGCTGTTCGGAAGGGTCCAGTCCAGTTCATCACCTTCATTTACAGCCGCCGCTGCTCTTGTCACAAAATTCTCAAAGCAATCATCTGTCATGTTGTGAACACATGTATAATTAAGTTCTGTTCTTAGTTCTTGCAACATCCTTTCCATTCTTTTGTAAGCTGGTTCGTCTTGTTTTTCGATCAGGGTGAAAACCCACCCAACCATCAAACCGTATACTTGAAAGAGTCCAATACGTATCATTGCCTTTCGAAGAAGTGGATGCATGTTGCTGTTGGCAAGAATACATGTCATAACTATTTTATAACATAAAAGTCAAGTTGGATAACACAACATCCCAGTGTCTAAATAATATCAACTCCGTCAGGAATAAACTGCAACCCATGTATGGGTGTTTAGGGAGGCGCGGTGGCCTCATGGTTAGCGCGTTCGACTCCGGAGCGAGTGCGCCGGGTTCGAGCCCTGGCCGGGGACATTATGTTGTATTCTTGGGCAAGACACTTTACTCTCACGGTGCCTCTCTCCACCCAGGTGTATAAATGGGTACCGGCGAATTTAATGCTGGGGGTAACCCTGCGATAAACTAGCATCCCATCCAGGGGGGAGCAGAAATACTCCTAGTCGCTTCATGCCACAGAAACCGGGATAAGCTCCGGCCTGATGGGCCACTTGGCCCGAATGCAGACTTTACCTTACCATGTATGGGTGTAAACAGAAAATGGAGCCAAAAAGGTCGCTTCCATTTAATAACACAGTCCTACAGTTGGTAGCTAAGACACATGAAAAGAGGTATTGTAAAATAACTGAGCCACTACTCGCCCTCTCATTGGTCGATAGGTGTGTTTAGATGAGGTATGAAACACGGTTGTGAGTAAAAACGTAAATGTATATGTAATTTGTGTACCCACGGAGCACCAAGGAGTTCACAAGAATCGTCCACAAAAGTCGGTGCATTCCAGGATCGATTTGGAATTTGGAAATGTGAGGTTTCAGATTTGCGCATGTTTTTAAGAATTTTTTTATAAAAGCAATAAAGACTTTTTTCCGTGTTTACAGAGACTCATGCCGATCATCTTAACACTCCGAGGGTTGGGAGAATTCTAGAAAGTTATGCAAACCCTCGACTACGTCTCCGGTTTGCATAGCGTCTCGAACTCTCCCAACCCTCTCGTGTCTAGATGAGGCTATGTAAACACGAAAAAAGTGTTTTATTGCTTAAATATAAATCAACTAGTAGGGGGAGAGAGGTGGGGAGGGCAAGGGAGCTATGTAAAGTGCAGCTGAGCACATTGTGAATGAGTAATTAACAAGTGTGCATGTACATGTCGGAGGAACTAGTCCCAGCTTCCTCTACCCTTTTGAATTAAATATGCATGATTAAATGGTTATTAAAACTTAGAGCAAGTCACTGAAAACAATGCGTTGCATTGTAGGATGAGGCAATACAAAACTCTTCTGTTTCAATATGTAATCAACGAGGGTAGATAACTAAACTAGATAGGAAAGCGGGGGTATACACGAAAAAAATTGTAGGAAAAAATAATCTAAGGATACATCGTAAGTGCACTAAAATAGAATCAAAATCAAAATCCAAGCTTATATCAAATAACACTTGTGTGGTTTGGTATTGCGTTAAAATTAAGAAGAATTCGTAACCAAGCATAAATTGGACTAT
>JAHPZR010039629.1:5000-55700 GCA_019787425.1 Platygyra sinensis | reverse complement strand
TTGTCAATTTTCCCTACAAAGACTCTGAGCCTGAGACATAGTAAATCCTTTCTTCGCGTAATAAGAAGATCAGAATAATAACGAACATCTATATCGCTTGAATATGGTCACATCAGGCTTTACTCTGTCACAGGGCCGGTTTTTCTTGGTACCCAGTGCTCCGCCCCCGCATAGCAAATGATGGAGACTAGGAACTAGGTAACGCAGAAAGGTTTGTGTTATAGATTAAAGCAGTTTTCGTTAGTTCTTTAGTTCAAGACTTAAGTTTAATTTACTGAGCATAACGTTCTATGAGAAATTCAAATTTCCAGCCTCTGGCAGCTGAAATAAAAATGCACGAGTTATCAGACTTTCGAACTATGGGTTACACTTTCGATTTTGACTGGCCATGGAGTGTTTTTATAGATATATATATATATCTACATACAGAACATGCAATAAATTAAGCAAGTAGACGAAGTGGTTATTAAACATTTTTATTTCGCTGCAGCCAAACTGTCATTTACAATTCCCTTTAGCCTATCCATGCCTATCACATCTTTTGTGGCATTTGACAGAGTCTTTTTTTTTTGCATAATAGCATTTTTTTTTTCCGACGAGATACTTTAAATGCATTGTAAAGCAAGCCCTATTGGATGGTAATTGAAATAGCGCTATATAATTAAACTATTATTATTATTATAATCCATCAAATATTTTCGTTCTCTCGAGGCTGGTTCAAACGCGTCACGTGACTGAAAATTCCACGGCTAAAACTGGGGATTATCCGAGTGATATTCCCCAATTTTCAAATCTACACGTAATGTGAAAAATATTTGAAGGATAATAAACACAAAAAACTTTTATTTGGCGCGAAAATATGCACGGATATTTAATTTGTCGTAGGACATTCGCTATGTCTCAAAGCCCCCAGCTTTCCTCGAGCGACGCTCTTGGAAAACTGAACAGATAATGTCCGTGGACAAATATCCGGGCATATTTCTACGCCAAATGGAATTTATTGTTTATATATGAAAAAGCTATTGAAAGTAAACCATGCTCTGTGAATTAAGGTCAGCACACACGAGGGGACTAGTCCCTGCAACAAGTCCAATGAAGAGTTTACACGAAGGGACTGATCGCAAGGATTTGTCCCACGAACAGTTCGCACGAAGCGTTTTGAGGAACAAGTCGCAGGGAATTGTCCCGAAAATTCAAAATTCTCGAATTCGTGGGACTGGTCGCAGGGAGCAAAGTAACTAGATTTTGAAGCAAAAATGGCCAGTTCACACGATGGAACTTGTCCACGCGACTTGTTGCAGAGACTAGTCGCAGGTACTATTCCCCTCGTGTGTGCTGACCTTTAGCTCTGCCCTATAAATTCTGAAGGAGTGGATCAGACCCACCCGCTCGAATAATTGGTGTAGTACGTGAAGTGTTTATCATCAGAAAATATTTTTTTTAATTTCAGTAACCCACAGAAGAACGAGACACGCATGAAATGCAAAGCTGCACTTACCACGCAGTACGGAACTTAACGGACTGTAACGTCAAGGACAACACCCAGTGAAAGAAAACCTACATTTTAATAAATTGTTCAGAATCTCTTTTATTTTTATAACTTTAATCGTCCTTTACCTTAACGCAATTATCTAAGACCATCCATGCATCTATCAGTTTAAGAACTAGCTTCGGCTCAATATGCAAAAAAAGCTTTACTCCAAGTAGAAACAGAAAAAAATTCAATCTTGTAGTTCAGATCACTTCCTAGCTACAAAATCCTCGAAATTTGGCCTGAATTTTAAGCTGAGAGTACAGCTAAGAATTTGTATCAAGGTTTTTTATTATTATTACGTACACAAACTTCCTTCCTTTCCGTAATGGATTTCTGATGCTCTGTATTAATAATCTCAATCCCTGTTTCCTGTGAAAAGGTTATAAATATCTTCTACAGAATAACGATCTTGATATAAGCAGACAAGTCAATACTTTAAAGAAAACGACAACACTTTTAAGTTTATAAGACATGTTTCGAGAGAAACTTCTGTCAGCTTCAGTTAATTAATGTACAAAGCGTTAGAAGTTGAATTTATAAGAAAGAAAAAAATGCTAATTATGCTTGTTACAACGGAATGTACAAAAAACGTGACAATTACATCATGTAAATCTAAAACTATCTTTTTAATTCTCACTTTGTCACGTTTTTTGTACATTCCGTTGTTACTAGCATAATTAGCATTTTTTCTTTCTTATAAATTCAACTTGTAACGCTTTGTACATTAATTAACTGAAGATGACAGAAGTTTCTGTCGAAACATGAATTATAAACTTAAAAGTGTTGTCGTTTTCTTTAAAGTATTCTACAGAATAGCAATAACAATAACTTTATATGCAGAAGGGGATTCCCCGTATTAATTTAATAAGCAAGTTTTTCGTTTTTGATGGTTAAATAAACAAGAACTGAGGGATTCCCAAAGATGAGCTTACGTCATCACCTACTCGCATGACTTTTCTACAACCGACGAGAGTTCCGTTTTGACTGATAACATCGAGAAGGATCTGAAACGAGAAGATGGACTCTTGGTTCTTAGTTAAGTCTTTTCCGAATTTCTCAGATCCCGTTTAACATTACACCGGAGAAATTTGAAAACAAAATAATCAGCGGTCTTTGCGGACTTACGGAAATCACATGAATTATATCGTGGTGTCATCGTTTTTTAAAAGCTCCATTTTCAAAATGTGTTTCGTCCAAGACTAAAACGCAAAGCCGGTGTTTTAAAATTCCTTCGGTTCGAGGATCGTTTTTGAAAAGCCATGTTTTAATTTGTGACGGATTTGTGCAGACGGTAGGTCTAACTGTAGAATTAAGCTGCCCATTTTCAAATTTCTCCAACGTAGTGTCAAGGACTGGGTCTCGGTTAACAGTTGAAATGCCTGTCCATTTCTTGGAATAAACTCTTTGTTGATTTCAGAACTTAGCTATAAGTTGAGAAACGCGGTTTTATTCAGCTGACAGTTAAAATTGCGACCATTTCTCAGCTATTATTACATTTATAAGCTTATTGTAAACCTTGCTGGGTCTTTTTTAACAGGGTCATGGCAACCAAACTTCCAATATGTTTCTTGCAAACTTTTCTTTCTGTTTAATTTATGAAAATACTAAATAAGAATTAGATTATGAGCTCGAGATTTCTATGAGGTGATAGTTGATGAGGCCGAAGGCGAGAGCGAATGTGTAATAATTTAATTGTTTTAGTAGAATTCTACTTAGATTAAGTTCAAATAATGGTTTCCAGTTATTTCACGACGTGTTATTAAACTTGGCACCTTAGAAAGATCGCTCGTATTGAATTGTCATTTAAAATTGAAGTTGTGTACACGCACACATCATTCCTTTTTTCAAAAATTAAGTCAAAAAACCGTAAATGTCCTTCGTTTAGTCTTTTCAGGGATTTTTTATCCATTTTCAACAAAATTTTCCTCTGAAACTTTGGCAAAAGATGAAACATCGTCATTTTATAAACGAGCTCCAGACACTGCACACTCGTGGCTGATAGTGTGCAATGGATCAGCCAATCAGATTACAGCATTTGCATTTGTATACTAGTAGAATTCTACTAACAAAAGCTAGATGTTCTGCTAAAGCTTTCTTCAGAAATGTAACAACGGCAAAGGGATACAGCGCTGTTCCTGACACTGTAATTTCTTTTAGTATCCTACTTTGCTCCTTAATGATCGCTACTAAGTGTCAATACTATACTTTTTATGTACAATATTTACAATGTGCAACGGCACGTTTCGCGTTTGTAAAACAAGTTTGATAGTTAAGCTGCACTTTGGTATTGCATTATACTTATTTTTTGTAACGGAGAAGATAATAAAAGTCCCGATATTTACCTTACTCAAGTTTTTCTGGTTTTTAAACCAGAAAAACTTACACTCAGCTGTACTGACTGCAGTATACGGGAAAGTTTGAAATCTTCTATCATCGCTAAGATAACTATTACCACCGTTTTCGTTGATACGCCACCTTCGAAAAAAAAACACCCGCGGAAACGTTTCCAAAATTTCCGTCAATCATACATGTCATCGACCGATCGGATCGAAATCCACCAATCACAGCCTGGTAGCATGACGTAAAGGAGGTCTGAAGGTCACATTAGTGGCTGTGATTGGTGGATTTCGATCTGATCTGTCGATAACACACAAGACTGACGGAAATTTTGGAAACGTTTCCGCGGGTGTTTTGTTTTCCAAAGTCGCGTATCAACGAAAACGGTGGTAAGAAAACACTGAAACTTAAAAGCTACAGTAGTCGTTTTAAAAATTACTATTTAAGTTAGTACTTTTATTCTTCCAGTTGTATATGCAAATAAAATTGTCATAAAATTAGCGCTAAAACTGTCCGTTGAGGTTATGGCATATTTTTCTTTTCAGTCGATCACTTGTTGACGCCTTGGTCATTCTTGCCAACACCTGACAGAGAAGAGAAACAAACAAAAGCAAAAAAAGAATATAGCCATTAGCTACGCTAATGTTCAATTACCTTAGTAGCTATCATTTAAACATTTTCCTTACCAGCAAAAAGCAGCTACCTAATTACAAAACTGAGTTATTTATAGATTCTGCGCGCGCTCTAAGTAAGCTCAATAAAATATTTTATCTCTGAATAAAAGAAGAACAACTTTTTTTCATTTTCTCGCTCAAGTAAACGAGCTAAGGGAATGAATCGCACCATCATAAAACATTACGGCAACTTTAGACCACGTGCTCGTCTGCTTCTATTTCTAGGAGCACGCTTTACTTTTTTCTCTTTCAAACATTGTGCCACATTACTCGTTACTTAATTTCATGGCCTACCCTCCCGTGATCGACAGAACTAGTTATCAGTTGGTTAAATGCACAAGATCAAATGACCCATGTTGAGAAAGTAATTACATATAGAAACCTAACCCTGCTATAACTAAAAGTGATACATTGATCGATAATATGTGCGGAAAATTTTGACCTCATTCCATGAGCTCTTTGCGAGAAATAGAAAAGGCGCGTGAATTCATTGAGTTTTACCTTTCTTTCCAAAATCAAATGTCACGTCATCTCCAATCAGTATAAAAGGTGCCCACTGGTTCACATCATAGCCCTCACTTCTCATCCATTTCATGGCCTCGTGTAGAGATTCACCAGCACTTTTCCCAGCAACAAGGTGATCATAGAAATGAGTCATTAACTGCTCTGTTGCTTCGTCATCCAGGGCCCATAGTGATACCAACACTGAGCGTGCGCCAGATCCTAAGAATGCCCGTGCAATTCCAACAGCTCCCTCGGCTTTTGTCTGTCCACGAGCACTGTGGCAACAGCTAAGGACTACCAGTTTAGCTCGCAGTTGAATTTCTGAAATGTCACACATTGTCAATAAGTAGAGTCCTTCTTGAGGTATCCCGTTAGGAATACGAAAAGATGGTGCAAGGGCAATTTCTCCTCTTTCTGAATCACCATGTGCAGCGATATGAATCAGGGCCACTGAATTCATCCCTTGAAGTACTGCCTGTTTAGTCGCTTGCTGTCCTAACAAAGGCTCAACACCGAGCTTTTCTCCTACCATCCTCGCTTCTTTTTCAGCAGAAGGTAATCGCGAAATGTCCGTGAGGCGTCCCTTGAAATGCACTTCACCAACATCAGGATTTCCCACTATCAATGCACCGGTCTGACAGTGATAGTCGGCTGGACTGTCATTAATTAGTTTAAGAGTTGTTAAAGAAGGAGCAACACGGATCCTGAAAGTCTCGGATAAGTACTTTCCACTTGCATCAGGTAAGGCGGCAAATGGAATTTGGTATAAGCCGCGATCAGGTACAATGATGATTTCAGGGCCCTCAAGTAAGTCCGCCACAGGAGCAATGATAAGTTTGTAACAGATAGGAAGGTTCATTTTCGGTCCTTGGTTGTCTTTACTTTCCTTTCCAAGTCGCCAACCTTTATGGCTTTGTTCAACGCATTTTTTGGATTTCGGCTTAAAACCAAGTAGGGATCGGTCTTCGCAAAGCTCCTCTGCTGAAATGCCAAGACTTCTAAAGTCAAAAAACTCTTCCAAATGCTGATTTGATCCTTCCGGAGCCAGTATGTCTTTTCCTTTTATCACGTGAAAATTTGTGACTCCACTTCCCTTAAGAATCCACAGATTTATGTTGGAAGAATCATATGAGACGTACAGACAGGTGCAGTTAGATTCGTTGCCTATGATGCCCTCAATACCAGCCCATGTTTGAGGATTAGTAGAGATTTTACTTCTGACTAAGTAACGATCTGACATTAAATCTGCCAAAGCCCTGGCCCTTGAAAGCTCTGAAACATACAGAGCTTCCTTAGGTTTTCCTGTTTCACAGAGTAAAATGCTGAGGCACCTGTAGGAATGAATATTGCAATGCGAGAATGTTATCTTAAATTGATCGTTGTCGCAGAGAGAGCTGCGCATCTTCTCGCATTTTTCAATAGCAGAAAGGAAATACGAGACAGCTTCCTGAATCCTTCCATATATCATTCTAATGTGTGCCATTATTTCGAGCGAATAGAACTGTGCGCGTATAAATCCAGTCTCTTCACTTAATGAAAGTCCCTTCTTGATATATTCTTCCGCTCTAACATATTGAGCATGCCTATAAAAGTAATATCCAAGCTTCAAGCAACCTTCGACCTCTAGTGGCCTGTTTCCAATCTCTTTGCTTATTGCAAGTGATTTTCCATAATATTCTTTTGCAGTGATCAAGGCACCTACAGCGCTTTCCACGTCTCCTTGGTTTAAGTAGACCTGGGCCACCCGTACTCTGTCTCCAATGTCTGTTAGGATGCCAAGTGCTCTCTTGTTATATTCGTTAGCTCTCCCATACTTTCTAAACCTGTAAAAGCTAGCTCCTAGCTCTTGATAAGACGTTGCTAGTGCAAGTTTGGTGCCAATTTTTTTATTCATAGCCAAGGACTTTTCCACGTACACTGAAGCCTTCTCATGTTCGCCTACTGATACATACACACTTTGCAGGTTTCCGTAACAATAAGCTTCTCCATCTCTGTTTCCAATTTCTTTCTGGATTGCAAGAGATTTCTCAAGATGTTCTCTGGCCTTTTCATATTGGCCAACTGATTGGTACACATTTCCAAGGTTTGCGTAACAACTGGCTTCTTCACTTCTGCGTCCAATTTCTTTCTGCATCGCAAGTGATTTCTCGTACTGTTCTCTGGCCTTTTCATATTTACCAACTGATTGATACACAGTTCCAAGGTTTTCGTAACAACTGGCTTCTCCATTTCTGTCTCCAATTTCTTTCTGGATCGCAAGTGATTTCTGGAGATGTTCTCTAGCCTTCTCATATTCGCCAACTGATTGATACACAGTTCCAAGGTATCTGTAACAAGTGGCTTCTCCATTTCTGTCTCCAATTTCCTTCTGGATCGCAAGTGATTTCTGGAGGTGTTCTCTAGCCTTCTCATATTCGCCAACTGATTGATACACAATTCCAAGGTTGGCGTAACTGCTGGCCTCACCATTTCTGTCTCCAATTTCCTTCTGGATCGCAAGTGATTTTTCGAGCTGTTCTCTAGCGTTTTCATATTCGCCAACTGATTGATACACAGTTCCAAGGTTTATGTAACAACTGGCTTCTCCATTTCTGGCTCCAATTTCTTTCTGGATCGCAAGTGATTTCTGGAGATGTTCTCTAGCCTTCTCATATTCGCCAACTGATTGATACACAATTCCAAGGTTGGCGTAACTGCTGGACTCACCATTTCTGTCTCCAATTTCCTTCTGGATCGCAAGTGATTTTTCGAGCTGTTCTCTAGCCTTCTCATATTCGCCAACTGATTGATACACAGTTCCAAGGTTTCCGTAACTGCTGGCCTCACCATTTTTGTCTCCAGTTTCCTTATGGATCGCAAGTGCTTTCTCGAGCTGTTTTCTTGCCTTTTCATATTGGCCAACTGATATATACAAATTTCCAAGGTTTCCGTAACTGCTGGCCTCACCATTTCTGTCTCCAATTTCTTTCTGGATCGCAAGTGATTTCTGGAAATGTTCTCCAGCCTTCTCATATTCGCCAACTGATTGATACACATTTCCAAGGTTTGCGTAACTGCTGGACTCACCATTTCTGTCTCCAATTTTCCTATGGATCGCAAGTGATTTCTCGAGCAGTTCTCTAGCGTTTTCATATTCGCCAACTGATAGATACACAGTTCCAAGGTCTGCGTAACAATTGGCTTCTCCATTTCTGTCTCCAATTTCTTTCTTGATCGCAAGTGATTTCTCGAGCTGTTCTCTAGCCTCTTCATATTCGCCAACTAATTGATACACAGTTCCAAGGTTTCCGTAACAACTGGCTTCTCCATTAATGTCTCCAATGTCTTTCTTGATCGCAAGTGATTTCTGTAGATGTTCTCTAGCCTTCTCATATTCGCCAACTGATGTATACACAGTTCCAAGGTTTGCGTAACAACTGGCCTCCCCATTTCTGTCTCCAATTTCCTTCCGGATCGCAAGTGATTTCTCGAGCTGTTCTCTAGCATTTTCATGTTCGCCAACTGATCGATACACAGTTCCAAGGTTTCCGTAACAACTGGCTTCTCCATTTCTGTCCCCAATTTCTTTCTTGATCGCAAGTGATTTCTCGAGCTGTTCTCTAGCGTTTTCATATTCGCCAACTGATTGATACACATTTCCAAGGTTTGCGTAACAACTGGCTTCTCCATTTCTGTCTCCAATTTCCTTCTGGATCGCAAGTGATTTCTCGAGCTGTTCTCTAGCGTTTTCATATTCGCCAACTAATTGATACACAGTTCCAAGGTTTCCGTAACAACTGGCTTCTCCATTTCTGTCTCCAATTTCTTTCTTGATCGCAAGTGATTTCTCGAGCTGTTCTCGAGCGTTTTCATATTTGCCAAGTGATTGAAACAAAATTCCAAGGTTTGCGTAACAACTGGCTTCTCCATTTCTGTCTCCAATTTCCTTCTGGATCACAAGTGATTTCTTGAGCTGTTCTCTAGCGTTTTCATATTCGCCAACTAATTGATACACAGTTCCAAGGTTTGCGTAACAACTGGCTTCTCCATTTCTGTCTCCAATTTCTTTCTGGATCGCAAGTGATTTCTGGAAATGTTCTCTAGCCTTTTCATATTCGCCAACTGATTGATACACATTTCCAAGGTTTGCGTAACTGCTGGCCTCCCCATTTCTGTCTCCAATTTCCTTCCGGATCGCAAGTGATTTCTCGAGCTGCTCTCTAGCGTTTTCATATTCGCCAACTGATCGATACACAGTTCCAAGGTTTGCGTAACAACTGGCTTCTCCATTTCTGTCTCCAATTTCTTTCTTGATCGCAAGTGATTTCTGGAGATGTTCTCTAGCATTCTCATATTCGCCAACTGATTGATACACATTTCCAAGGTTTGCGTAACTGCTGGCCTCACCATTTCTGTCTCCATTTTCCTTCTGGATCGCAAGTGATTTCTCGAGCTGTTCTCTAGCCTTTACATATTCGCCAACTGATTGATACACAGTTCCAAGGTTTGCGTAACAACTGGCTTCCCCATTTCTGTCTCCAATTTCTTTCTTGATCGCAAGTGATTTCTGGAGATGTTCTCTAGCCTTTTCATATTCGCCAACTGATTGATACAGAGTTCCAAGGTTTCCGTAACTGCTGGCCTCACCATTTCTGTCTCCAATTTCCTTCCGAATCGCAAGTGATTTCTCGAGCTGTTCTCTAGCGTTTTCATATTCGCCAACTGATCGATACACAGTTCCAAGGTTTGCGTAACAACTGGCTTCTCCATTTCTGTCCCCAATTTCTTTCTGGATCGCAAGTGATTTTTCGAGCTGTTCTCTAGCGTGTTCATATTTGCCAACTGATCGATACACAGTTCCAAGGTTTGCGTAACAACTGGCTTCTCCATTTCTGTCTCCAATTTCTTTCTTGATCGCAAGTGATTTCTCGAGCTGTTCTCTAGCGTTTTCATATTCACCAACTGATTGATACAAAGTTCCAAGGTTTGCGTAACAACTGGCTTCTCCATTACTGTCTCCAATTTCCTTCCGGATCACAAGTGATTTCTCGAGCTGTTCTCTAGCGTGTTCATATTTGCCAACTGATCGATACACAGTTCCAAGGTTTGCGTAACAACTGGCTTCTCCATTTCTGTCTCCAATTTCTTTCTTGATCTGAAGTGATTTCTCGAGCTGTTCTCTAGCGTTTTCATATTCGCCAACTGATTGATACAAAGTTCCAAGATTTGCGTAACAACTGGCTTCTCCATTTCTGTCTCCAATTTCCTTCTGGATGGCAAGTGATTTCTCGAGCTGTTCTCTAGCCTTCTCATATTCGCCAACTGATTGATACAAAGTTCCAAGGTTTGCGTAACTGCTGGCCTCACCATTTTTGTCTCCAGTTTCCTTATGGATCGCAAGTGATTTCTCGAGCTGTTTTCTTGCCTTTTCATATTGGCGAACTGATAGATACAAATTTCCAAGGTTTCCGTAACTGCTGGCCTCACCATTTCTGTCTCCAATTTCTTTCTGGATCGCAAGTGATTTCTGAAGATGTTCTCTAGCCTTTTCATATGGGCCAACTGATAGATACAAATTTCCAAGGTTTCCGTAACTGCTGGCCTCACCATTTCTGTTTCCAATTTCTTTCTGGATCGCAAGTGATTTCTCGAGCTGTTTTCTTGCCTTTTCATATTGGCCAACTACTAGATAGAAATTTCCAAGGTTTCCGTAACTGCTGGCCTCACCATTTCTGTCTCCAATTTCTTTCTGGATCGCAAGTGATTTCTGGAGATATTCTCTAGCCTTCTCATATTCGCCAACTGATTGATACACAGTTCCAAGGTTTCCGTAACAAGTGGCTTCTCCATTTTTGTCTCCCATTTCTTTCTGGATCGCAAGTGATTTCTGGAGATGTCCTGTAGCCTTTTCATATTGGCCAACTGATAGATACACAGTTCCAAGGTCTCCGTAACAAGTGGCTTCTCCATTTCTGTCTCCAATTTCTTTCTGGATCGCAAGTGATTTCTGGAGATGTTCTCTAGCCTTTTCATATTGGCCAACTGATAGATACAAATTTCCAAGGTTTCCATAACTGCTGGCCTCTCCATTTCTGTCTCCAATTTCCTTCTGGATCGCAAGTGATTTCTCGAGCTGTTCTCTAGCGTTTTCATATTCGCCAACTGATTGATACACAGTTCCAAGGTTTGCGTAACAACTGGCTTCTCCATATCTGTCTCCAATTTCCTTTTGGATCACAAGTGATTTCTCGAGCTGCTCTCTAGCCTTTTCATATTCGCCAACTAATTGATACACAGTTCCAAGGTTTGTGTAACAACTGGCTTCTCCATTTCTGTCTCCAATTTCTTTCTGGATCGCAAGTGATTTCTGTAGATGTTCTCTAGCCTTTTCATATTGGCCAACTGATAGATACAAATTTCCAAGGTTTCCGTAACTGCTGGCCTCACCGTTTCTGTCTCCAATTTCTTTCTGGATCGCAAGTGATTTCTGGAGATGTTCTCTAGCTTTTTGATATTGGGCAACTGATAAATACAAATTTCCAAGGTTTCCGTAACTGCTGGCCTCACCATTTCTGTCTCCAATTTCTTTCTGGATCGCAAGTGATTTCTGGAGATGTCCTGTAGCCTTTTCATATTGGCCAACTGATTGATACACAGTTCCAAGATCTGCGTAACAACTGGCTTCTCCATTTTTGTCCCCAATTTCTCTCTTGATCGCAAGTGATTTCTCGAGCTGCTCTCTAGCGTTTTCATATTCGCCAAGTGATTGATACAAATTCCCAAGGTTTGCGTAACAACTGGCTTCTCCATTTCTGTCTCCAATTTCCTTCTGGATCGCAAGTGATTTCTCGAGCTTTTCTCTAGCGTTTTCATATTTCCCAACTAATTGATACACAGTTCCAAGGTTTCGGTAACAAGTGGCTTCTCCATTTCTGTCTCCCATTTCCTTCTGGATCGCAAGTGATTTCTCGAGCTGTTCTCTAGCATTTTCATATTCGCCAACTGATTGATACAAATTTCCAAGGTTTCCGTAACTGCTGGCCTCACCATTTCTGTCTCCAATTTCTTTCTGGATCGCAAGTGATTTCTGGAGATGTCCTTTAGCCTTTTCATATTGGCCAACTGATAGATACACAGTTCCAAGGTTTCCGTAACAAGTGGCTTCTCCATTTCTGTCTCCAATTTCTTTCTGGATCGCAAGTGATTTCTGGAGATGTTCTCTAGCCTTTTCATATTGGCCAACTGATAGATACAAATTTCCAACGTTTCCATAACTGCTGGCCTCACCATTTCTGTCTCCAATTTCCTTCTGGATCGCAAGTGATTTCTCGAGCTGTTCTCTAGCGTTTTCATATTCGCCAACTGATTGATACACATTTCCAAGGTTTGCGTAACAACTGGCTTCTCCATATCTGTCGCCAATTTCCTTTTGGATCACAACTGATTTCTCGAGCTGTTCTCTAGCCTTTTCATGTTCGCCAACTAATTGATACACAGTTCCAAGGTTTGCGTAACAACTGGCTTCTCCATTTCTGTCTCCAATTTCTTTCTGGATCGCAAGTGATTTCTGGAGATGTTCTCTAGCCTGTTCATATTGGCCAACTGATAGATACAAATTTCCAAGGTTTCCGTAACTGCTGGCCTCACCGTTTCTGTCTCCAATTTCTTTCTGGATCACAAGTGATTTCTGGAGATGTTCTCTAGCCTGTTCATATCGGCCAACTGATAGATACAAATTTCCAAGGTTTCCGTAACTGCTGGCCTCACCATTTCTGTCTCCAATTTCCTTCTGGATCGCAAGTGATTTCTCGAACTGTTCTCTAGCGTTTTCATATTCGCCAACTGATTGATACACAGTTCCAAGGTTTGCGCAACAACTGGCTTCTCCATTTGTGTCTCCAATTCCTTTCTTGATCACAAGTGATTTCTGGAGATGTTCTCTAGCCTTCTCATATTCGCCAACTGATTGATACAAAGTTCCAAGGTTTGCGTAACTGCTGGCCTCACCATTTTTGTCTCCAGTTTCCTTATGGATCGCAAGTGATTTCTCGAGCTGTTTTCTTGCCTTTTCATATTGGCCAACTGATAGATACAAATTTCCAAGGTTTCCGTAACAGCTTGCCTCACCATTTCTGTCTCCAATGTCTTTCTGGATCGCAAGTGATATCTGGAGATGTTCTCTAGCCTTTTCATATTGGCCAACTGATAGATACAAATATCCAAGGTTTCCGTAATTGCTGGCCTCACCATTTTTATCTTCAATTTCTTTCTGGATCGCAAGTGATTTCTGGAGATGTCCTGTAGCCTTTTCATATTGGCCAACTGATCGATACACAGTTCCAAGGTTTGCGTAACAAATGGCTTCTCTATTTCTGTCTCCAATTTTTTTCTGGAACGCAAGGGATTTTTCGAGATGTTCTCTAGCCTTTTCATATTCGCCAACTGATAGATACAAAGTTCCAAGGTTTGCGTAACAACTGGCTTCTCCATTTCTGTCTCCAATTTCTTTCTGAATCGCAAGGGATTTCTGGAGATGTTCCCTAGCCTTCTTATAATCGCCAGCTAATTCATACACAATTCCAAGTACTGAGTAACAATTGGCCTCACCTTTTCTGTTTCCAACTTTTGTGTACATGACAAGTGATTTCTTGAGTCGTTTTCTAGCGTTTTCATATTGGCCAACTGATGAATACACAATTCCAAGGTTTCCGTAACAACCTGCTTCTCCTTCTTTGTCTTTAATTTCTTCCTGGATCACAAGTGATCTTTCAAAATAATCTCTTGCCTTGTAATATTCACCAATTGATTTATACACTATGCCAAGGTTTCTGTAACAGCACGCTTCTGCCTTTCTGTGACTGATTTCTCTACTGACTAGGAGGGCTTTTTCAGAGAGTTGTTTTGCTTGTGCGTATTTACCTTCATGGAGAAACATTTCTGCAAGATTTATACTTTGCAGGCATTCTTCAAGCTTTTCGCCATTTTTACAGTGAATTTGGAGAATTTTTTCTCCATATCGTATGGCGCTTATGTTATCACCGATGATACTGCAAGCTTTCCACATAGTAAAATATGTAATCTCGTAAAATGATTTAGTTATTTTCTTGTCTTTTAAGCCTGTTGTGTCTTGGAGAATGAAGAAGCATTCCTTGCATAATTCGATGGCTTTTAGAAATCGACTGGTGTTGAGAAGGAAGCCAGCAATAATGAGGCCGATGGATATGACTTGCATAACTTCGTCTTCGTTCTTCATGTCAAACACTTTCTGTCAGAATAGATTAGAGAAAAAAAGTGTACTCAAACGTGGAACCAAGCTCGTTTATCCCTTTGTTTATTTGCAGCATGAATCATGCTACTAATTAGTAACACCTTGTACTTAAAAAAATATTTGCTTTTTCGTTAGTTGGTACGGAAGTCATCAGCTCGAGTTAATCCCACAAATCCCGCTACATTACTTTGAATCAAGTTGGCTAAAAAGACCCGAAAAAGTTTTTGTTTGATATGATGAAGAAAGATCAATTGTATGCGAATGCACTCATTAAGAGAAAATAAATTTTGAAGATTTCACTCAAAATGGTTGCTATGGTAATTAGCCACACCCTTTTGAGGTTTTAATTGAACGCCATTAATTTTATTCAAACGCGACAAAAACATTGGTAACTTTTTAGTCAGAAGTGCTTTCCAAACGAGTGAACAACCCGGTACTTTTAAATGCGCTCGCGCACGATACAAAACATGTCCTTTCATTTGCAACGTCGAGAAATTGTCGGGCCCAAGCAATCTACTAAGATCACTGATCATTTTACCTGTACCTCAGCCAATGTTATCAACTGTATAACTTGCACTCTCTGCAAAAAGTTATATATCGGCGAAACAGGTAGACGACTAGGCGACCGATTCCGAGAACATCTTCGCGACGTCGAGAAAGACGACAAAAACGCATCTAAAGCGGTCGCCACAGAGACACTTTAATCTGCCGAATCATTCGAAGTAACATATGGCGGTCTGCGGTCTCTCCCTACATCAAGGAAGCACAGAAAGCTGCAAAACTCTAGAACAAAAACTTATTTTTCAAATCGGCACGCTTAATCCTCACGGTATCAACGAACGTTTTTCATTCAACTAATTTATTCTGTTGTTTTTCACGTTGCCAAGCACCAACCAATAGCGTAGCTGCATATTTCTCTATATAAACCACACACAACCCACAATTCCTCGATTCGCTCCGACGAAGGGCTAGCGCTCGAAACGTCAGCTTTCGAATCTCTTTACGGTAGCCAATTCACATTATCAACTCAGTTGATAAAACCAAATTATCCTGTAACACTCCCACCGACGCAGCACCATAGTTTCGTTAGAAACCTACCCCCTTTAATTGAAAGCATTGATAGCACAGACGCCAACACTTCCTGCTCTTATTCAAAACAAGATTTCAGACGTTCAAGCAAGCTAATTTTCTGTTTCATTCTATGCAATGAACCAAAGGTTTGACAGTTGACTCTTGTTTGTAGTGCTTTTTGCAGGTTTTATCTGGAAATATCATTATTTTGCACCAAACCCAGTAAGCCAATTTCCTAGTGTCACGTGACAGATGTTAAATGTTACGACTTTTCTGTTTAGTGCATTACGACACTATTGGGTTTTTTTAAAACTACCCCAAGTTTCAGAAATCTTTCTTTATTACTCTCTAAGGTAGAAATGTTGGTGTGAAGTCAGTTTATACAAAAGTAGACGGTCGAGAAAACTGCAGTTAAAGTTTCTTACATGGATTAAAGTTCAAATGCAACGAGATTTCGACAATTTTTCTTTCGTCCCAAAACCTTTCGTTTACATCATGATAAATAAGAAACAGTTCTAAAAGTGGGCTTTGTGAGAACTGTGGCGCTCAAGAAATGAAAATCCGACGATTTCCGAGCACTTCAAGAAAACGAGCCAGGAATGGCCGCGATTTGAGTGGAAACGAATAAAAGTTATTTGTGACGTCATATTCGGCGAGTCTAACAAGCGCAGGAAATTCAGTATATGTTCAGTAATTTGCCTGCTCCTTCGAGTGTTTATCACCCAACGCGTTGGCAAAAATGGATGGAAAACTTGATTTCCACAATGTACATAACCAGGTACATCCTTATCTGTTTGAACCACTGGCATCAAGACACGATTCCAGTGATAATAATCATTGATTCTAGGGAATCGGACTCGGCGAGTGAAATTGGCGACTTCGATGTCAACCAGGGACGAATTGGGCAAGTAGATTGGTGGGCCTTTGAAATATACTGAAGGCCTGTTCCTAAAAAATATTGTTAGTCAATAAATAAGTAAAATTTTCCTTGGAGTCTCTGTCTTCTTTTAGTAGCAGGTTATTTATATTTAACAATTATTCCTCGAGCCCGAATGGGTTCTGAGTCAATAGCCCATGAGGCCGAAGGCCAAATGGGCTATTGACTTAGAGGCCATGACGGCCTACATATTGACCAACTAGTTGGTCAATATCGAGACAAAACATCTTTGCTAGTTAAAGCGATTCAGCCGCTATTGTTTTGGTTTTCAAAGCCGGCGCTTTTCGCTACTAGTGGGCTATAACAAAAAGCCTGCTAGTAGCTCAACCAATCAGAACGCAGCATTGATAATAGACCACTAGTTGGATTTTACTAAAATGGATTATTTGTCAGGGGAAGCTAACGACTGATGTCTGAAAAACACAGTGATAGCAGTGTTTTGCAGTTGCGAGTGGTTTAGTGTTAATTTGCCCTGTTTTCTTTGTTTCATATGATATGTAGGTGCATTTGTGGAAACTGTGTGATAATGCCAACCGGTCGGGAGAGTGTTGCCCTTACCTTAATGCGTGATTTTGCTCGAAGCATTGAGAACAAAAATGAACGAAGCAAAGATTAGATGCCGCGGGTGGCATAAAATCCAACAACAACAACAACAACAACAACAACTTTATTTATTTGTACCCAACATAATACAATAGTAATAAACAATATGTCTTAACTATTTTCATCTTTGAGAGGAAAGTAAAAAAGGCTCATTCTAGATTTTGAAGAATAATTGAAATTAAATGCGGCACAAAACACCATATTTGCTGTTCTGAAGTTTGTAGTTCCCGCTCTTTTGGCGCGGGAAAGCTCACCAAATATGACGTCACAAGATCTCTTTCCGATAAATTTTCCGAAGTTTTTTCCGAACCGGCTCCGTTTGTGGACATGAAGAAAAAAAGGCTGCTTTTAAAGTGAGATATCTCAGTGAACTTTCTACTAAATCGTTTAAAGATTTCGGATTTTGATTATTCACATCATTGTCTTTCATTTTAAGTTAGAATCAAGGTGGGTCCCAATTTTGCTTTTGTCTCGTTCCCGACAGCGATTGTGAGATCGCCGAGAACCGCCGTTGAAACCCCAGTGCGACGATTTAACAATCACTTCTATTATATCATGGCACGTGGTGGAAAAACTACAATAGCGAGATCGGAAACTGGGTTTAAAAATAAGGTAGGAATTGGAAGAAATAAAATACCAATACAATAAAAATCACAGTTACTCATACTATCCGACTCCATGCGATGCGGAATACAAAGGAAACTGAAGTCGTAAGGGAAGATTAACGCCGTCGCACAATACATTGTGTGCTTATACCTTGGTGGTTTTAAAACTAAAACCACCAGGTCCTTAACGATTAACTAAAAACAGGAAAATAGCGTAACTCGCGTCACACTCCTCGCCCAAGGATCTAGGAGGATCCTAGCTTTCTGACAGTTTCTTTTCAGCGGACAGAGTGCTCATCGGAAGGAACCAGTAGTACTAATGCACTGGTCGGTCGTTCGTAAGTCCTTCTTTGCACATTTCTGCAGATAAGCACCCGTCGTTCTTCGGACTCTTCCATCTTCGCTCGTAATCGCAACGTTCTGCTCTAGCTAGTGGGCCAATTGTTTCGATGGGCTTGTTCGTCCTTCATCAACACAATGTCGTCAACGGTTAGGTTGCGGTGCTCCCGGTTCCATTTTGTCTTCACTTGTAAGTTCGAGACGTATTCTCATCTCCACTTTAATCCAGAGCTGTTCAGCCAGGTATTGAACATTCCTTCATCTCCATCAGGCGTACAAGTCCTGTGAAACAAAACCTTTTCTGGGAGCGGTCCGACCGTACGAGTCTTTTTGCGTCAACAATGTTTGATGATGTTAAAGGGAGAAGCTCGTCTGTTGTCGGAAGGCATGGCTGTAGTGGGTCGGGAGTTTAACTATAGCAGCAACCATAGACCATTAAGGTAACTACCGAGCTCGTGGATCAGTTTTTGTAACTTTGGTCTCTACCAATATGGCATCCAGGATAACCCTAATCGTACCTAGGGCCTATTTGGCGTTCCCAGAACCAGTGGTGGGTTGAGCAGCCTTGTTCAATAAGGTACCTATCTACTGATTTGTTATCCATTTTGGCCAAGGCTTCGCCTAACTCCAACTTCTCCACCGAGAAAGTTGCTGCCTCGGTCACATCTCAATCGTTTTGGCAGGTCCTCGGTAATGGAGACGAACCCTCTTAAGGCTCATATAGATGAACTAGAGTCCATGGTCTCAAGGAGTTCAATGTGGATAGCCCTGCTTGCTAGGGCACGTGAAAACCAGGCCCCAGCGTTTTCTGTACGTCTGGACCACTCCTCCTCTAGTCTGCCTTGCCTGTCCCGTCCATGGTCCAAACGCATCAAAGCCGATGTTGGTGAAGGGGTTTCTGATCTCTGCTCTGTCCGTGGAAGGTCTGCCATCCTCTGTTCCAGTATAAAACCTCGTAGCCTCCTACATGTAACGCACGAGTAGATAAGACTAGCTACATACATACATACATACATACATACATACATACATACATACCTACATACATACATACATACAACATACATACATACACACACATACATACATACATACATACATACATACATACATACATACATCATACATACATACATACATACATACATACATACACGACCACCTACGAGCCAGTATCCAGCATTTCGTAGAGCTCCCTGGGCAATCTGCTTTCCCTGGTGGTGCAGGTGCCCCTGGTAATAGCGCAGTATCAGCATTAAGACGTGGCGTCCTTTAGGTAATAGCACCGGGTGTTTTTCTTTGAAGGTGAGGTCGGTCTCGTGAAGGCGTCCGCCTACTCTTAGTATACAGGTATCGTCGATGTAGTTGTCTAGTCTGTAGACACTAGACTTCTTCAGGGATTTCTTTTTCACTTTGGTTTCTATTAAGACTGCCATCGTTTGTGCACGAAATTTGGGCATGATGTCAAGCTCTTCCTTGAATGTTTCTCTCTGAACGCACTTGATGATAACCTCAGTAGCTTGTGCCATCGCTTTGGGGGACAGGTTTAAGTAACGAACATGTTGTGATTGGCCTTCGCAGGTGTTTTTCTCTTTCTGAGACTTCACTTTGGCAATCGGGACGGCAATAGCTCGCTTTAGGGAGGACCAGGAAGAGTATCTCTTGAATCTTTCCATTCCCATGGTGGGGACTCCGTTGACATAGTTCTGGTCATCAAGGGCTTCAGCTTCTTTCTCACCTCACGGTTATCTGCACTTAAAAAGGCTTGCTCTTCACCGTGTATGGAAATTCGTCAAGAACTTGGGACCTCTAAGCCAACTCGACTCTGCGAGTCCTTTAGGTGTAGACCGCGTGCAGCCAGGTCAGCCGGCTTGTTGGAGCTCTCGACATATCCCCACTGGTCCGGGGAAGAGATCTTTCGTATTGTCTGGACGCGATTCGCTACATAGTTGCAAAATCTTCTGCTTTTATTGCAGACGTAGCCCAGGCCAACCTTCTAATCTGTATAGAACACTGTATCTGAAATCGTCATATCTATCTCTTTCGTGATCCTATCTACGGCCTGAACTGCTAACACTGCCTTTAGAAAGTTTAAGTGGCGGGACGCTGATATGGTTGATCGGTGCTACTTTTGCCTGCCCGAAGACAAGAGATACACAAGATTCTCCTTTGGGATTGAACAGAAGAAGGTAGACAGCTATTCCGATGGCTCTTTGACTTGCGTCTGAAAATGCGTGTATCTCAGCCCTGGTGGTTGGACTGAACTGTACAGTGTGGAATCATCTTGATATGGAGACATTCTAAGAGTCTGGAAGCGCTTTTTTCCAGCACTGCCAACCAAATGCGAGTTCCTGCGGAAGAGGGTCGTCCCATCCCAAACAAACTGTGGATGTTTTCATCTTAACCATGGCGACTAGTCGTTGCAGTAATAATTTCCCGTCTAATAGAACTGATGAAGCTACAATCATGGACAAAAGTCTTGGGACAAATTTACATTTGTGGCGCTTTTTCACACGCGCCAAACAAACAGTCAGGCGCGAATTCATCTACACTTGTTCAGCCCCTCCCCCCCCCCCCCCCTACAATGTTGGACAAGTGTACACGCTCTATTTCTCTAGATTTTCAACATTGTATGGGGGGCGGGGGGGGGGGGGGAAGCAACGCATTTTGAAACGGAAAACAGTGCTTTTTTAAAACTCCGTTTTAAAAACACAGAAAATTAATGCAATTACACAAGTGTCCCAAGGAATTTTGTCCACGATTGTCTGATTTTTACGTCTCATGGAAAAATGCACAATTACGATGTTTTTTGGCCCTAAATGCATTTAGGACCCGAGAGTGTGAATATCTGAGTTAAGACAGGCATTTCTTAGAGCTTTTACCCGGCTTTTCCGTATTTTTTAATGGTTTTGGACCCGCCGGGAAAGGTGTTGATCTCACATAATATAGAAACTTTTGTATGTGATGGCAGTGATAATGGAGTCGCTTGATTTGGATACGTAACGAACTGTTAACATTAATGTACAGTTCTTCAGATACTTCAATATTTAAACGACAAATCTGGTATTTAAGCCAATCTTAGTGATCACCTTAACAGTTATTACAGCTTGTTTCAGTGAGTACAAATATAGTGAGGCGCTTTACTCTTCGGGTAGTGACGTCAGCGTTCACTGGTCATCGCGCAGTACTCAGCGGCGAAGAAAGACAGTGTTAATTCAATTTCCTCAAAGTATCGACTAAGAATGCCAGCCAAAATATATTTTCAACACGACAGTTATGGTCCTTTTTGGAAATAAGTTCACAAAAGTCATGTCACAGCACGCTGGCAGTGAATGCAACGGTTCTCACTAAATCCAGTGTAGAAGAGTTAACTTTAAAACAATTCTTAACAATGAAAAATGAGAACCGTGTTTGCAGAGCTCAAAATTAAGTTTTTCCCAGCAATAAAGGTGTGGAAGATCGATTTCCAAATACAGTTGACTTCAACACGTCTTAAATGTGAGCTTTTGGAAATAGTTAGGCAGATTTTAAGGTTTTAAAGTGAGTACCGTGGCTGAGAACCGTTGAGTTATGCAAATAAAAAGGGACCAACTCATTGCGCATGACATCAAAAAATGTCACACAATGTCATTTCGTAAACAAATAAAGGGAAATGACTCCCAATGGCTGGAAACAACTTTCAAATGCTTGGTTCGGTACCTTTTGGGTGAAAGTAGTGTTTGCGATGCACGCTCACTGCCTGCATGCATCACATATTCTGAAAATTCCGATTTAAACCTCGCGTGGAGAAAAATTAAAAAAGAAAACAAAATGCGTTAATAAACCACGGAATAGCTCAGAAACAGTCATTGTATAACGATCTATTCACAGAGTCTAGAAAAAAACACATTTAGAATGTAGAAAACTACTGAAAATGACATTTTATTTCTTAACTTAAATTCAGACAATCATGGACCAAAGTCTTGGGACAAATTTACATTTGTGGCGCTTTTTCACACGCGCCAAACAAAAAGTCAGGCGCGAATTCATCGACACTTGTTCAGCCCCTGCCCCCCCCCCCCCCCCCCCCCCCCACAATGTTGGACAAGTGTACACGCTCTAGATTTTCAACATTTTATGGGGGGCGGAGCATCGCATTTTGAAACAGAAAACAGTGCTTTTTTAAAACTTCGTTATAAAAACACAGATAATTAATGCAATTACACAAGTGTCCCAAGGAATTTTGTCCACGATTGTAGTTCAAAGGGGGTCGTAAAGGCTTTCATTACGCTTACGGAGCTTGACATCACTTTATCGAGCCTTAGGTTTGCGCTGGCGAGGGTGGCTTGCGTATTACCTATTAGCGTTACAACCGCCTTTGCTGTTAGTTTCAAAACCAAGCCATCATCAACGTAGAAATTTCTCTGGACTAACTCCTTGACTTCAGGATCATGCTCTCGCCTTCGTCAATCGATCGTCCATTCCCAAAAAGATGTACTGTCATCAGAAACTCTGTGATCGGCTTTGAAAGGTCGTTGTTCTTGAACCATAAGAATCACAGGAAATCACGCGCTGTTCTGGCGTGACTTGAAAGGAATGGAACATTTGTTCTACGTCGCACATTGCTGCTAAATCTTTTCGCCGGAAGCGGATAAAAACTCCGATTAAACTATTCATGAGGTTTGGACCTGTGAGCAGTTCTTGGCTGAGAGACTTGCCTGGCAATCAGCAGAGGAGTCGAAGACTACTCGAGTTTGGTCTGGCTTTTTGGGATGGCATACCTCAAAGTGGGGAGATACCATAGTTTCCCGGAGCCTAGTTTGGATGATATTTCTTCGTCAGGAACTGGTACTGCAAGGTCCTTGTCTAGCATCTTTCCCATAAATTCGATGTACTAATCCTCAATCCTAGGTTTACGGTTGAGAGTTTGCAAAAGCCCGTTCAAGAGCTTGACCGCTTAGCCTCTGTTGTCTGGCATGGATAAGTTATGTGAGCGAAACGGCAAAGGCATTTCCCAGTTTCCTCGTTCGTTGTTGTGGATCCCTTTCTCTATTATCTTGATAAACTTGCGATAATCGATTGATAAGCCTGTAACTGCTGGACTCCTGGCATGAACGTCGTTGGGGTTCTCCTCTCTTTAGACGTCCACTAGGACTGCTTTGCTACAGGAAAGTCGGCCCGGTGTGCCTTCAAAAACTGATGTGCACTTAGGATTAATATTTTCTTGGCTCTCCTAGGTCGTCTCCGTTTCTTTAGCTCTTTCCTTCTTTTCTTTGGTCCTCAGATGGAGAAGATAAGGGTGTCGTCTGCTGCCACAGATCCTGCACTTCACGTTCTCTGTGCACACGCTGGCTACGTGGTGCGGGGAGAAACAAAGGAAACAAACTCTTCCGTCCCTGACCCAGTGCTCTCTCCCTTTAATCATCATCTCCTTTAAGGTCATTCACTCGGTAAGTCGTGGCGGGCTATTTTGTGAAATAAACATTGTTTTGCTTTCGGGGGTATTGGGGTTTCCTTAATTGGTGTATTACCATCAGCTGCATCCATTCTAGTCTTTAGGGATTGTTTGGTCTCATCTATTGATCGAGGAAGTCTTTCTTTTATCTCCACTTGACGACGATTTTGTGTCTGACTGTTCTGCGTAGCATATTCTTCTGAAACGTTAGAGTGGTTTCTCAGTTTTGCCTCGTTCGGGATCATCTTCGAGAATTCGCTGAAGGTGGGGTAGGCGTCGTTGTGCTTCTCTGCATATCGCACTATTTCCTTCTTCCATCTGGCTTAGAGGAAAGCTGGAAGCTTCTCTATGATAGGGCGTATTGCTATCTGGTAGTTCAAGCAAGCCAAGTTTGGCAAGTGAGTCATTTGATAGTCCACGCCGACGCACAGGTCTGCAAATGTCTGCAGTCTGGTGTTATCCTTTTCTCCAAAGTTTGTCGCCGAAGATAGTCGTTCAAGAAGGAGCCTGCGTCAATGCTGCGCTGTATTATCGAATCGTCTTTCTAATCCGTCCACAGTTCTGCTAGAGTGGAGGCAGGATTATTGCCCTGCCTCCTTCTGTGATTATCTACTAGGGGGACGAGGGGCCTTTACAGGTTGCATGTTGCGGAGTGTAATTAATGGCTGCGTTTGAAAAGGTCACCGCAGTTGTAGGAAATATTACTTTTTATGAGGGAAATGAATGACCCAGTGATGGTGATTTAGGGAGAACTTTTTACACGTGATTACGTAATTGTCGAGTTTTGCATCTCCTAACAGCTTTCCTTCGAAGTATCGTTCGTATATGTTGAAAATGATCTACGTTTGTGGCCACTTTCTGACTGTAAGCAACCGTCGCTATGGCCGTTGCAACGTAAAAAAAATTATACCACTGTGTACTATCCTTGAAATTTACACTTCAACAAGATCGTTTCAAAAGGTTTTATTTTACAAGTGCTCAAGGGCTTAAAATATGATATTTTTGGAGAAATTGTATTTTTCCTGAACGTCGTCATTTTCGGCCTATCGAGCTACCTTAAACGGACCATGTTAAGTTTTTTTTTAATTCACTCTGCTTTGATTTCAACCATACCCCAGTTTGTTGGGCTGGAGAGTTCTTAATACACAATAATTAATTTAATCATGCAATTGAATCAGGTGGGGAAAGATCAAAGATCGAAAGCTGTTTTCAACAATAAAGAGACGACTATAAAATGCAACGAGACGATCACTAAACAAACGAAAAAATTAACAACAAAAACACAAGCTGTGCACGTGCGTGATAAATCTTTGTACATTTCTTTGTCGTCCTCTGCGAAGCAAGAACGTGAAATAACCAAGTTTCTCATTATCCCAGGAACGCGAAGGATAACGGCCAAATTTTTTGTATTTTCATTTCCTATTGAAAGCTGTTACTGTATATCTAGCTTGGACACGTTTTCTGACTGAGCCATTGGGGAACTGAGCAGTTATGGACAGTTGCATATGTCGCTGGTAAGATATAAATGAATTTATTTGTTACAAATAGGTTTTATGTCGCCTGCTCATATTATAACTAATGCCGTTAATTGTGTGAAGTACCCATAACTAACTATTTCGCGCAAGGGCTTAGGTATGTTGATTGCTGTTCTCTGTCATACAATACGTCCGACTAGTCTATCTTTGACAATCGATCGAGCTTACGCAAGAATCACGAGATAGTCAGGCGTGTTTAAAGACAACAGAATCGAGAGTTGCGCAAGGTTTAAAGATGATTTCCAGTCCGTTCTGCGCAGTCCTCAGTCCTCAATGTTTGTGCGCCTCATTTGAGGAATGCGAAGAATGTTCATATCGCACAAACAAAATGGCGGACGATTCTGTGCCAAGCGCGGGACTGTCGTCCGTCGCTGAAAATTGGCGCTTTTTATCCAATGAAGAAAAAGAAATCCGGAGAAAAGCTTTATGTGCCCGAATGGATTCTTCGAAGATCAATTTATCGGACAGTTTCGAGCGCTGGCGAAATTTGCGCGAGAATTTGGGTATGTCGGAGGACAAAGACCTGGCAAAGTTCCTTATAGACATGCCTAACTAAATACAACTACACAAATACATTGAATACAATGTAAATAAAGTACAACAGCTAAGATTGCTAATATCACTGATCAAACACAAGAACCTATTTTATTTATATGACAATTGTCCATTTGGTGGGATCAACTATGCAACTATGTGTTCAAGGTTTGTAAAAAATCCCACTTGTTACATAACTACCAGAATTCGAACTTTTTTATTCAGAATGGTGACGTGAAAAGGTGAGCAATAAATTTCATTTACCTGCACTTGTCGATTAATCCTAGCCTGTCTTTCTTCTGCATCCTCTTCCACTACCAATCGTCTTCTTCCACGACCTCTTGGAGCTCTAGCACCCCTTCCTCTGTCCGAGCCCTCTGCTCTGCCCCTTCCTGTGGTTCTGCGTGTTCCCCGTCTTCTCTCCACTGAGGGATCTCTCTGTATTCCTCTTCCACCCCGGCCTCTTCTTCCTCCTGTGCCTCGTCCCCTGGTTGAGCGTGTTTCTCTCTCCACTGACTGATCTCTCTGTATTCCTCTTCCACCCCGGCCTCTTCTTCCTCCTCTGCCTCGTCCCCTGGTTGAGCGTGTTTCTCTCTCCACTGACTGATCTCTCTGTATTCCTCTTCCACCCCGGCCTCTTCTTCCTCCTCTGCCTCGTCCCCTGGTTGAGCGTGTTTGTATTTGACTCGTATCGGGCGCATTTTCCGTGTTGGTAGATTCACCTTCCGAAGAAGTTTTCTACAAACACGCACACACACACCAAAAAATGCAGATATCGAGTATTATAAAACCATAGACCCGTTCAACTTCTATCAACACAGCAAAAATAAATCGAACTTACATCATCCTCTTCCGAAGAATCATCCTCCAACACACGGCGGGAGTTCATGCACAAGTTCCATGTGGCGCTTTGGTGGCAACGAGACGTGCAGAACTGATGTGCACTTCGACATGGGCAGGAATTTCTGCCGCTTTCTCGCAAACAAACTCCACTGCAAGTACATGTAAAGATGTCATCCCGACCTGCTGATTGGCGGCTGCTTCAAAATTGATTTGTTGGAGATCGTCGAGCGTGAAACTTACACTCGCATTCATTATGGCGGCAACTCGAGCACATCACTTTCGTTCCTGTAAGTAGCAATGAAGTGTTCAACTTTGTGATCTTTTACATGACGTAGATTCTTTTCAAAACAAAAACTGTAAACAAACCGTCGAGTCTGCGCAGAACGGACTGGAAATCATCTTTAAGGCATGGAGTAAAAGTACAGAGCCTCGTTTTCACGGATTGGAAACTGCTAAAAGAGATACGCTTTCGTTATCTCGCCCTCTTAATAGTCTGCAAGGCTCGGCCATTAAGGAAGCGAGCAATCAACCTACCACCGCCCCTTGCTCCTCCGAGGATTCTGGTTTATTTTGTATAGTAAAGTTATGCTCTTTTTTCGTGGCCCTTACCTTTGCTAGAGCTAAAAATGAATACTTTCATAAATGATTTTCCAGATGGAGTTTGTAATTGAAGATTAATTTGTAATTTATTAATTAAAGAACGGCCATTGTTCATGGCCAAATTATTATCCCATCGCGTTGCTGTCTTTATTATTCGCGCTCTATCAAACATAGCTCGACTGTTGGCTTGAATCTTTCTGGGAGTAGCTGGGAATTAATATTATTGAAATCAATTCATGAGGGGGACATAAATTCATTTTTGTGCACACGTCGTCTTCGGTGTCGGCGTCGTCATTGCCTAAGTTAACGTTCCCTATCCAGACATGCGCATAATTAAGCCAGTGCTGAATAATCTGACTTATTGCATGAAATTTTGGCGACATGTTAATTTAACGATTTTGAAAAATCCTTATTTAGTGGCATTTTAATTTAGCAACTCTTCTTAAATTTTGGAACATAAGTTACTTAATTTTTGTGATTTTACGAACTGAAACTTTGGCTTTCAGTACTTCAACCGTCATGATAATTAATGTTATAAAATCATAAACGTCAACAGCTTCATTTAAATCCCAATCATACACGTTTTGAAACTAAATTTTGAGCGAAATGAACAAAACTTCAACTGTAATGTCATATCTTAATGCTGTCTTCGTGGCGTCACTACTAACGTACTGAGACTGTCAACCTCTGTGTCTTTGTCCAGCTGCCTTTGAAGAATTTCTTAGCCTGATCATTAAACTGTTTAAGTGTAGAGGTCGATTGTGTGAAACTGACCATATGGCAGAATTTGATATTGTACTCACTTTAACTTAGCGAAGACTAAATTTAGGGACATTTTTGATGCAATTTAATCTAGCAATTCTTTAAAAAATCGCTAAATTTAAATGTCGCCAAGATTTCCTGTATTAAGCTATCACAGTCGTCCTTAGCCAGCTTCATCAGGGAGACAACGTTTTAGAGCAAAGTGAAAAAGAACTTTTACAGTTTTGCAGTTTAGTGATTTAATAAATTGTTTTCTTGCTATTAAGGTCATTTTGTTTGAATAACAATTCATCAGTAACACGTAAACACTCACCACTTCTTTTTCTTTCCGTTTCAAGAATTCAAATCAGCGAGTGTCTAGTCTGTTTACACTGGAGTTTAACAGCCTATTGGATAACAGAAAAATCATTACAAGTTCGTTTAGGACCTGCATAATGATATGCTTTAATAATTCTGGTTTTGCCTCTAACCCTATGCAGATAAAGAACCACAGTGCCCATAAAGAAACGACAGTGGTGAAAAATTGAAATATGGAGACAAAGGTGAATCTCTTATAAATGGAAAGCCACAGACCAAGTTAAACAAACATGCCTTACAATTCACAGAAACTCTAAAAAAGCAAAACTGGAATTTATCGCCGAAGGTCAGCTCGTGAAACGAAAGTTACGTGAACACAGGAACACGAAAAACTGATAGTCTTGATTACAGACAAAGATAGGTGTAAAACTTTCACAAACAAAAATAAACATGGAACTTGAAGATCACAGATAAAAACGCTTAAAACTGTAAGCAACAAACAAAGCAATAAATAACAACTAATAACACGGTAAACACTCACCACTTTCTTTTCTCTCCGTTTCACTGAAGAATACAAAAGCAACGAGTGTCTGTTTACGCTGGACTTTGCTTGCCTATTGGATAACAGAAAAACCATCACAAGTTCGTTCAAGACCTGCATATAATTCTGGTTTTGTCTCTAACTCCATGCAGATATAGAAACGCAATGCCAAAATTTCTTAATCATAAAGAAACGACAGTGGTGCAAAATTGAAATATGGAGACAAAAGTAAATCCCTTAGATATTGAAAGCCACAGACCAAGTTAGACAAATATGCCTTACAATTCACAGAAACTCTAAAACGGCAAAACTGAAATTTACCGACGAAGGTAAGCTCGTAGAACGGAAAGTTACATGAACACAGGAACACGAAAAACTGAAAGTTTTGATCACAGACAAAGATAGGTGTACAACTTTCACTTCACAGACAAAAATAAACATGGAAATCTCTCGGCAGACAAATGTCCCCCTTAAACCTGGGACGGTTTGAGATCGCCACTCAGAGTGAAGTAAGAATGGGTACGTTGGTCGGTAATCCGCAAATCTACAAGGGCGCGATGAGAGTATTTTCTGAAATGTTATCTTCTTCAAATGCAGCTTTTGAAGAGTTGGTTCTTAGAAGTTTTAAGGCAAGTTTGATAAAGCATTTCATGACGAATCCTGGTTTTGCCTCTACCCCCATGCAGATATAGAAACGCAATGCCAAAATTTATTAATCATAAAGAAACGAGCACAGTGGTGAAAAATAAGCTCGCAAAACGGAAACTGATTACATGAACACAGGAACACGAAAAACTGAAAGTCTTGATCACAGACAAGGAAAGGTGTAAACCTTTCACATCACGGACAAAAATAAACATGGAAATCTGTAATCACATGTAAAAAACGCCTAAAACTGTACGCAAGAAGCAAGCAAAACACATCTAGCGGCCAGTCAGAACCCAAGAACAGTCGTGTAGAACTGACATTCACAAACAAAGTGAATGCAAGAAAGAAAAACCACAGACGAAGATCAATGCACATGAAACTGAAAAGTCACCGGGGATTGCTTTGTAAAGCATGATTTCTGTATAGAGGACATTACAATTATTCCTTCGTGCTTTCAGTGTTTTAACTTAATATTTATGGACACAAAGTAATGCATCAGTAAACTTGCTATTCTAACCTTTACTTGCGAAGTGCGTAGCAGCGGAGCAAAATGCAACTTCACCCTCGTGAGCAACAACGCTCTTCCCCTAAAAAAAAACAATGATACATTAGTACTTCATTTTGATAAAAACTACTGGGAGGCTTTTTTTTAATGCACGGTAAACATGTCAAGTAGATAATGTTTTATATGTAACTTAAGTTTACTTTTCTTACCGTTTCTTGAGGAGTCAAAATCAGAATCAAATCCAATTCAGTCTAAATCAGCAAAATTAATCTTCCTGTTAAACAACGATGAATTGTTAATGGTGTAAACTGGATCTTCTCAATGCACAGCAAAATAGAAAGAACAGGGAAAAAATTAAAAAACAATGCATGACTTTTTCTCCTTCGTAATAAATCTATGTATAAGTGAAATTTCGTTCAGGCCTGAGTTTAACCAGTCCGAACTAGGTTTAAGTATCAGTTTTGGCTTTTGTCTCACGTAAAAAAAATCAAGTGCTTCCTACATTGACATCTATACAAATAATAAATCCGAATCAGCTACATTGAGAATCTGAATCTTTAGAAAGCGTGGAGAGGCCGTCCTTCACCTAGAAAAAACAAGGATTGATCAGCCCACTTAACTATACAGCTCATAAAAGGAAGTCCCCGCTGACAAGGGGTGTTTTCAATAAGGTATGCATCTATGAAAAATAATAGCCGATCAAGAGGTCAGGTATTTACTATTAGAGAAAGGCTAAATCAAATGAACATCGCGTGCTTACCACTGATTCCCTTGCGGATTGTAAAGGAAAAAAGAACTAAAAAAGCCTGTTGCAGCTCGTCAGGTCACAACAACGACTTCAAAGACTTATTCATATATTCTACTCCATATTTTAACTATAAAGCGGAGAGCGTTCTGATGAAAACGAAACCCAAATCGTCAATTACCACTTTTAGATAGTAAAAAATAAATCAGTTCTCCGCTCAACGCATACCCATCAGAATTTATATTTGAGGGTATACGATTATTTTTTATACCATTCACCAAACGTGAATGTGAACAGTTTTATGCCATGTAAGGTAAGGTTTACCACTCGTAACATTTCAATTTTTATAAAACAGTTGATTCAACGAGTTTATGTCAGGTCAGTGGACAATTTATAAATGTCAAAAGTATCTGTGTTCATGTAATAGTTTAGTTTACCTTAACGATAAAACTGGTTTCGTGAGTTCTTTAGTTTAAAATTTAAATTAAATTTACTCCACTTACCTTTGGATGAGAAATTCAAATCAGAATAAAATTCAAATATCTAGCTAAAACGGGAACTCCTGCAAAATAACAATGACGCACGAGTTATCAGACTTTCGAGCCATGGAATACGCTTTCGATTTCGACTGGCTACGAAGTTGTTTTTTTTAATTATATACGTAATACAAAACGTCAATCTTATTAGTAAAGAGAGCGAGTACTTATTTCACATTTAAATCTGCAGGAGTTATACTGACCTTTGTAATTTCCTTTAGCATACCCAGTTCTATCACTTATTTTCTTGCATGACGTACAGTGTTATTTTTGCGTCTTATAACATCTGTCATTGCTGCATAATGAGTACGTTTCATTTTTTCCTCGTGTTTTAGCTTTCATTCGCAATTTAAGTCACAATTACACGGATGAAGAACATGCTTATTTTCTTATTATATGCTATATATACTTTCTTTTGTTTGTGTTGCCGACAGCTAATAAAGTAAATGTACGAGGAGATGTCTGAAGCGCCACGGGAGTTCCACTCATTACTTTAAAGCGGCGCCTTGTGCGCAAAATTAATGGGGCACTTTGAGCTTATAAATTATTATTCAAAAATCTGATTTTCAGCAGGAAAAAGAGACCCATTAGTTGCTTGAAAATATTGAGAAAGTGAAATATTCCCCTGACTAACAGAACAAAGATTGCGTCAACTTCTTTTCAGAAAATGGGCAGGACAATGAAACACGAGCAATGAGGGAAGGTGCCAATGTTCTTGTAGTTTAACATTTTGTAATTACCCTTTGCCAAAGAAGCAGAGAAAAGATAGAGAGGAATGTAAAAATTACGTTGCTATCCACTTCAAGCATTCATCTTCATATATCATTCCTTACCTGTCCTCATCGTTTACCTGTTGCCAGGAGTGAGACTCCGGTCCCTTATAAAAAAAGATGGAAAATTTTGAAAAGAATCCTTAAGAGGTATCAAGATCTCTTTTTTTTCTGAACGTACTTCGTGCTGGTCGCAGCTCAGAAACCGATGGAGCACATGAAACAAACTAATTAGCTGGCTTGCAGAAGTAACTGATAATTTTATTTAAAACGTCATGTATCCTTAGCCATTTTTATAGCGCTAGTGATATAAATATTCAAAAACGCTTCACATATCATGATGCAGAGTATAAATTGTTACATTACAATTAAATATTACAAACGTTTTAGATTTCAGAATTTCCGCTTAAAATTGATTTTTTTGATTTAATCCCTTTCGTCGCTAAGCTGGCTACTAGACTTTTGGGTACCCTTTGTCACTACCAAACTCATAAGTTGAGTCTTTTTCTCAAAGTTCTGTTAATTGTCTTCGCCTCAACGCTCGCCACTTAACTGTGCCTGTAAACCTCTGTTGTCTTCCGCCTTGACTCTCACAAATTAACCGTCTTCCTGTAATTCCATCTGGAGACTTCACCATCTAATATTTGGGAAAGCATTCACTCGAGCAAACGTGGTGCTTGAATGTTTGGACTACTTTTACCAACTGCAACTCAAGCTGACAATTTGTTATTCATTCCCACCGCATCGCGGAGAATGCCTATTGTTCTCGGGACATTTACTTGCAGTTCTTAGGTCTGTCATATTACCTATAATTATTCAAATTAAGCCAAGGAGGCGAGTCTCATTGGTTAAGACTAACGCGCGCTTTTTCCCGAAGGGAATATGGCGTCGCTCATTAACTTGAAGAAGGCGGAGCAGTGAAACAATAAACTTTCCGTATATTGTTTTTTCTATTGTTTAGCCTGTTCGCATCACTCAAATGTAAATTTACCGCTCTCCGAGAAAAATACGCGAGGGAAAACAAAAACTGGTTATAAAAAATTATTATTGATCCGTATAAAAGAAAGCTGAAATCGCGCGCCCTAAAATATCGCTGCGCGCGGGGAAAACGACCGTTTGGAAAGAGTTTGCTTTGTTGCACCAGACTGAACTAATTCAAAGAAAACCAACAGAAGGGGTTGTTCTTGAAACGCTTTCGATCGAATGTCTTTGAAAATGACCAAGCGCATTCTTTGATCGCCGTGTTCGTACCGCCTGTAAAACCTCTTTATTAAACATTTGCGCAGTTTAAGAGCGATTGATTCTCAACATATTTGTTTACTTACGCGAGTCAGTAGTGTTGTTCGTTATTCACTTGTTACGCTCGCAAAGCAACGAACTCAAACAAAGTTCGTTGATCGATCGATGGCCGCTCATCTTATTTGAAAAACTTTGAAAACCATGCATCGACCGCTTTTACCGCTTATCTGCGCAAAATATGAACACAGCGCGTCTACTCTTGATCGGGCGCTGGTGATGATCTCTACGTGCCTGCTTTTATCTCCCGCATTTGTTTACGTTTCGTCGTGATTTTGACGTTGATTCTTTTTCCGAAACTGCCTGATACTTTCGGCTAAAGCACTTCCAAGACGCTCGCCAGCAGATTCCGTTAATCGGTAGCCAAGAGGCAGGATGCATGATTGTAGAAGCTGAAACGCTGTGCTTGGCTGGCCACAAACTTCTCTCAATCTCCAAAGAGCTTCGCCGTTTAGTTGGAAGTGAAAAATGGGATTAACTACGTTGACAAACGGAGGAGCTATTTTGATAAGCAGGAGATGGATCGGGGTTTCGACGAGATTTGAAAAGAACTCCCGATCACCTGCGGTTTCGCTTTCCTTGTTCATTGCGTGACAAGGTTTCGAATGAATCAGCTGCGCCGACCAAACACTTTGAATATGGCGGTAATTGTGAATATTTTACAGTTAAGTGGTTTTTCTGAATGGGTATCGTTAGTTTTGACAGCCATTGTTATGCAGACGTCTGCTTAAGACAATAGCTCTTCCATTGAAAACGCGTAATTTTCAAACACAACTCGGACAGATAATTTTCAAACTAAAAAGGCCGAAGGTTCCTGTAGACCAATTTTCAAAGTCGAAACGGGGTTTGTTTTAGAAAAGAGCCATTTTTCATTTGCCGTGCGTGAAAGTTGGGAAGGCCGTTAAGATTGTGTGAAATCGGCCTTCACACTAAAATTGGCCGATATTTGCCCATTTTTAAGCGCAAGAGGCCAGTCCTTATACCTGCTATATCCACTTACTTATCAGCTTAAATTGACGATACAACCTTCTTCTTCAAAAAGCAGCGCGTGAAAGTTGAAGTTAAAACTCGTGGAAGTCAGAAAAGCAAGTTTTATCAACCCGAGCGCGCCAATTTGGGGCCTTTCTTCTCTTATTCAGGGCATTTCATGGCACGCATATATTAAAATTTGCTGCTTCACCGGTTATGAATAATTAATGATGTCCAGGCATTCTCCGCGATGGAATAAATTGAAAACCCATAACTTTTAATTGATTTATAATGAACCTTTCCCACTGTTACAAGTTTCCTGTCACAATAGACGAGAATCAATTCAGCTTCGTTTGCGTTGATTTTAAGGCCCTATGACAGCTTTAAGTAAAACGGTTGCAAAACATCGTTTACTCCATAATTCACTGCCAAATTTTCGTAAAGGAGTATAAAAGCGCTGCGGTAAAAGGCAAATGAATCAAAAGTGATGTTTCAGACAACGAACCAAAACAATCTTTTTAGGACGTTATTGTTAGAGTGACTGAAAGTTGCAAAACTGCCGCACTTAAAATATCAAAATTATGATCATAATCAGGAGCCCATCACTAGGAGCCTGCAGGAACCCCATATTTCTGTCACGGCGTTTTCACAGACCGATCTATTTTTAGTACGAATTTATTTCGCATTCAGATCCCCACAGGAACCTCAGTGACCAATTGCAATCACAAGCACGGACTAATGTTGACGTTTCTATATGATGTCGACATGTTCACATGAGGCCGCATTGTTTTATCCTTACCGAAGCGTGCTCATGTAGACTGGAACTGGCATATTTCGTGGGAAAAAATATCTAAAAATAGACTGGTCTGTAAAAATGCCGTTGCATTGGCTTATTATGGGAGTTGCACGCTCCTGTTATAATCTAAGGAGTATGGGGATTTGCAGTCATAGGCAAGTTAATCAAAAGTGTCGTTTTAAGCAACAAGTCAAAGCAATTATACTTGTTGACATTGCTATTGGAGAGACCGACAATTGCAAAACCACACTTGAGAAAAAAAATCTCATAATCTATAAGATGTAAGTTTAAATGGTCATTTCTAAAAGAAAGCAACCAAATGTCTCCATTTAAAACTCCAGTATCGTACAAAGCGATAAAAACTCATGCACTGCTGTTGACAAAATCACCTCAAGGGCGCCAACTAGTGAAAACTTTGGATTGTGGCTCAACGACTTTCTGAATTTAATCTGCTAATTTAAGGTAGGAAGCTTAACGATCATGGCCAAGATACTGTAAAAGGAAGCTGGTGTGTCAAGCACCCTTTGGAAAACTAGATCAGGAGAGGGCGTAAGGGGAGTTTGAAAACCGCAAAGTCACATAAAAAAAAGCGTAAAGAAAACGCAATACCGCATGGAAATTTGCCAAAATACCGAACCGCCGTTCCAAATGTGCTAAACGCCGTCATCAATACTTCTAGTTCGCTATTCAATTGGAAATACGACCTTATTTAGTTTGATAAAAGCGTACGTTAATGTTAATCAAAGTATGATCATCACAATCATAAAATAATACGATAATATTATAACTGACCTTAACATCATGCACTCTAACGAGTATCAACGACTGCCATGACTCGAATCCGTAAAAAAGACCAATAACTGCAGACACACCTCAGTGGGACTGACTTCATTATGCCGCTGTGGATTGTGGAACTAATATAAGTGCGCTCGCGCACGCACGAATACTGCTGACTTAGCCAATTTCTGCGCAACCTTACTGCGCACGCAAATTCACATGCCACGTCATGCATGAGCGCGCGCGCTAAGTCATAAAATAAACAAATGATAGGGCAGATGGCCATTGCTAGAACTTTGCCTGGACTTAACGATCTTGGACGTTCGGTGACCCCAATTTTTCTTTGGATAGATCATTTCCTCTACTGATTTTCTACGTTTAGGGAAAAAATGAAGAAAATCTATCGACTAGAAAATTGAATTTTTGGCAAAATGCACCATCGAATTCCGTTCTTAATAGCTCTTTGTGCATATGTGCGGCGGCTTCAAATGCCTCTTAAAAGGTTAAATTTTGTGGAAACGTTAGTAACATTTGGAATTGTTTAGGCAACAGACCCACTTCTGCAAAATATGACTAAGATCGTTTGCCTCCGTTGACTCACCTTCGATATTTTTAACTGTAAATCCCTGTAGACCGTGCTCAATTATATGGGACACTTTTTCGAAATCAGGGTAGTTTTCCACACGCTTTATCTCTGAAACGGAGACGGTGACCCCCAAATTTTTTTGCATTTCTGGCACAAGTAATTCATTATCTGCCTGCAGTAAAAATTTAAAAAAATTCTATCAACTGGAAAATTTTCGAGCGAACGTCCTTAAAAATCCTCGATGTTTACAACTTCAGCACTAGAAACCATTTGAATGTTGCACAAAGCATACTTTTCGCGAATCTTTTTTTGGTGAAAAGTTGTCAACGTGCTAGTTTTAAAGCTGAAATTTCCCAAATACGAGCTCTGAACATCCATTATATGTCGAGATTCGACTGAATCAACATTAATTTTCATTTAAAATCTTTCCAAGAAGAATTTTTCAGTAATAACCCGAAGACAAAGTAGTCAGCCCCTTGAAGTGTTTAGTAAAGCAAACGATTGTTGAAAGATATAATTCTCCTGAAGCGAGTTCTTGCTCCCAGGAGAAAAGTTGTCGAGCTTTCAATCAATCTCTCTTTGAAGTAACGTCGTCGCTTCCCGACCATCGCTGCGTTGGTCAAACTCTTCTGTTTCCTCTTCCTCCAGCTCGTTTCCTGTGGCAGCTTCCGACGTATTGCTCTTTTCGTCAAAGGCATAAGGCACAGGCACATCAAAGACCTCGTATTGTCTTTGGTACTTAAATTCAGGTAGTGTGCCCTGACGCACCATGGTAGTCTCTTGGCGTCCCGTTCTTTGTCTTACAGCAACCCCAAACGAGGTCGCCCAGTCCCTGAGCGCATCGCAGTCAAATTGGCACATATGGACGATTGGTAGAGGTTTTACGACAGGAACATGTGACTACAACAAAGATCCCCCTGGTTTGGGATACCAAGAATTCCTGCTGTTTGAATTTGTCTGAGCGTCACACACATACAGAACACTTTCCAACTCTGTGCAGGTACCTACTGGATGCTTAAAGCGACTTTCTTTCTTCCGTCTTCTTCATGAGAGCCTTTAAATAAACACGGATCTTCACCATCATTGCTGACTTGCCAAATATACTGTTACTGTGTATTAACAGTCAACGCAAAACCCACCAAATCGCTCAGAAACGACATTACGTAACAACTGAGGTAGGTTAACGTCTATTTTGAGCTTTAACATAGGCATTACTCGATCTAAGTTTACGATATTGAGACTCTTCAATATCCCCATACGTTTCTTTGTAATGATTTCGAAAATAAACAGACACCCTGCTTGTATGGCCCCCCTGTGAAGCGACCACCTCTCGTAAGGGGCCATTCTGTCTTGCACCAAGGGTGATCGCATACGAGAAAGTTGATTGTATTTGATCGAAAACATCTTTCATATATTCACTTGTATCAATATTAGATATTTGCTGTAACCACGCTCTAGCTTTGGCTTAGAGCGTTTTTGTTTTAATTTTTTGCCTCACGAAGAAGCTAACAATGAATAATAAACTTGGCAAACCAGTGGTAGCTATGGTAGAATATTAGGTATGCATGAACCTTTAGTTTTAGGCCAACACTTTACTTGCAAAGGCCCACGTTCTTCCATTGTTACTCATAACAACCGCTTCAATTAACATCTGGTAACCGGTCATCGGGCCTTTGTGACTCATGCATCTGGACTCCTGGGTAGACGACCTATAACTTATTTTCAATAGAGACAAAAGATCATTGAGCTTGATGACTATCCTTCCCTAAGTTAAAGTATCCCAAGGAGGTGTAAACAAAGGTTAATCATATTCTTCCCTGCGTTTATTTGATACACCTCTTACCAACACAAGGCACGGATAATTGAAATAAGGGTTATAAAACCCTATACTGGAGTGAAAAGGTAGGTTTTGATTTAGTCAGAGCGATGTAGGTTATATTGACATTTCCGTACTGCAAAGGCGGAAATTTGTGTAGGAAATCGGTCTGTTCTAGAAACAATTAGGGATAAATTGTATGCGTGAACATATCGGACTCTTTAGCCAGTAATTTCGACGAATGGCTGCCTAAAAATCCTTAATTATTTCGAGAAAGCAGACCGATTTCCTTTTAATAACATGGCTGCTGTAAATACTATGTAATTATTGACTGAGTGGGAGGGCCGGAAAAACGCGTACGGCCCTCCAAGAAATGCCTAGGGCCCCGGCGCGGCCTTGTTCCACCAAAAAAAAAGTCATATGATAAAATGCTTATTGACATGAGTTAGGTCGGGCCGGACGGGAAAATATTTGGCTCGAGGTCAGGATCTATACGGACCGAGTGCAGCGAGGTCCGTGCGTCCTGACCGAAAGCTTTTATCTGACGTCTTTTTGTCATAGAAAACCACGCTGTGATAAAATATTTTAGTTTTGTAACTGTAATTTTCTCAACAATTTTCGGCAAAGTTTTCCATAAAATGATATTTTTCTTCCGTAAACGAGACACAAAGACGAGCAAGTTCCAAGTTTGTAACATTAAGTTCAATTTCATTGGCTCTGAAGCTGTCAAAACTCTGAACGCATGGGCGACCTTTTGGTGAATAATCAACAATTAACAGGAAAGGAAATGCACGTCGAAACCTGTCGAAACGGTATTAAAAACCGTTGTATTATATCGACAAAACTCGCATGGAAACGTTTTATGAAACTTCACAGCCTTGATTTAAACTATGACATAGAGCTAAAAATACAAGGACGAATTTATTCGGGAAAACCGAACTTGACCGTGGAAAGACAAGTGAAGTTAAAATGGGAAGACAATTAGTTATAGTAAGTGTTGGTCAGCGAAGTTTGTAAGTTTTCAAGATTTTCAAACCATGTACTTTCATTGCTTTGCTTGTTCGGCGGCTGATAAATTCTTCAAAAATTCCAGTTGGACACTTTTCTTCGCTAGTAGCCACCATTTTTGGAATAACCATCCTTCCTTGAAGCTTAACGGGGGATTTTCTCTTCTTCTTCGTGGGGTTTGGGTCAGCAAACATGACATCCGTGCAGCCCTTTTCATCCTTTGCAAACTTAAAGTTTTCATTGCGCGAGTCGTAGTTTTCTTGCCTTCCTCTTAAAGTGTATATGACACAATTATACAATAACAAAATCAGTGCGCGCGCTCTGATTGGTCAATCAGCTATGGTTTATTGTGCCGGTAAACCCATGGAAAAATCGCGCGTCTTCTGAATTATTATATAAAAGCAATAGACCACAAGTTTCTATGGTTTATAGGCTGATAAACCACTTGGGATGTTGGCAGAACACTCGAAGAATTCGTAAATCACTCGCCTGCGGCTCGTGATTTACAAATTCTTCTCGTGTTCTACCAACATCCCGCGTGGTTTATCAGGCTATAAACCATAGAAACTTGTGGTCTATTGCTTAAATATTAATTTTTGCTTATTTGAAAGGCCTTTCAAATAGAGAAGAATGGCGTTTTTCTTTTTGAAATATCTTTTTTCGTTTTAGAGATATTGACGTTTTTCTATTATGCAAATTAGCTCAGTGATGATGTCATAATACTGCAAATAATAATAGCTAACCACAAGCAAACCATTTTTTCTCCGATGCATCAGGGTTAGGCTCCTGACAGCTAAGGCTTTCGCAGTCTTTATTATTTTTCCAATATTTTGCCCGATTCATCGGAACGGGAGTCATTAATTATTGCATTTGTCGCTGGAGCTACAATTATTGCAATAGTCAGATAGAACATATTATAACTTACTGAATAATTTTGTTCATCCAAGAAAGGATGAAGGGTAAGTCAATTAATTATCCGCGGGAAACTGGGTGCCCGGTCTAAAAATAGCTGCAGGGGGATTATCTTCAGAACGAGGCTTCTTTGGGAAGATAAACTTCTCTTCCTCTTTATCTTCTCTTGAATCTTCTCGGTAATAACGCAAAAAAACCTTGTTTTCAACAGAAATATGGGATTCACAGAAACCATCATGTTCACCATCATGTACTTGATAACAATGCTTGTTTCCTTGGTGGGAAACATTCTTTTGATCTACATCGTGTGGAAGAGACCTGATGTAAGATCGCTGACAAGCTTCATGTTCGTTAACATGGCAGTGGCGGATTTGCTGGTCACCTTGGTTGTGATTCCTTACACCCTTTCAGATTTTTACACGCACGGTGTTTGGCCAATGGCTGGTCTTGTTGGAGAAATCACGTGCAAAACTGTGTTATTTATAGCATTTTTCACGATAAGTACATCCATTATCTGCCTGACATTTATGGCAGTCGACCGATTTTACGCGGTCGTCTATCCATTCCGACGCCCGTCTTTGGTTTCGGCGACCGAAAATTCTTACACCAGTTGTGTGGATCTTATCCATGGCTTTCATGTGCATCGTTCCAGTTCTTGCGGACTTCAGTTCGAACAATCGATGTGCTTTCGAATTTTCTATTTTAGGAGACTCATCAAAAGTCACTCGGGGACTTTACATTTACTTTTTTACCATCAATTATTTATTCCCGATATTTATCATTTCAATCTTGTACACCATTACTGCCCACAAGTTGTGGTTCCATGAGGTACCAGGAGACGACGAACAAAACCGCCAACAGCAGCAAATGACTAAAAGGAAAGTGCTTCGAATGCTTATCATTGTTTTCAGTGTGTTTGCTCTCTGTTGGCTCCCCGGGCAAGTGTTTCAGCTGTATTTGGCGGTAACGGAAGGGTCCAAGGATTTACCAGTAAAAACAAGTAGACGTCAAATATAGAACAGAGAAATACATTGCTGATCTGATCAGATCTCTAGTAGATCCTACGTTGGCAGCGTTTATCGTATGCGGTCCCTTGCAGTTTATAGTCTCTCATTTATGAATTTTCGGACCGTAGGTCTTTTCAGATCCGATACGCTGCGTTTTTTTAAGCATGGTATTGGCCATGAGTTTGAATGTTTAGGCTGGCTTTGTCTAGCCACATTTATTTTTTGCTTTTCGAGACACCAATAGTGACACTTTGGTCTTCTTGCGCTCCGGGGCACGTGATGTGGCAACGCGTGTCTCGGAGCGCAAGTGAGTTCAAAGTACGGAACTTGATATAGTGAACGGGTCATTGTGCAATTTATGTGCGTTGGCTCTTGGCTGGCGTTACATATCTTCGCTACACTGTGCTGACGAGCTCCAACAAGAGCGAAACAGCTGTCCACAGTTGCGATCCTGCTTTATCGGTTCTGGTCATGTTGGTGTCTCGAAACGTTTTTCACGTAGTATCAGCCTTGCAGTTTAATCTTTATACACATATTTTTTTTTTGGCTGATCAGATCTCTAGTAGATCCTACGTTGGCAGCGTTTATCGTATGCGGTCCCTTGCAGTTTATAGTCTCACAAAACATGACACTGTTTTTTTAAGTTCCCAATTAGTATTTGTTTTGAATAATAGTCGGATGCAGATTTCCCCGTACATGATACCCGCGGGCAAGAGATCATAATATCTTGCCACGGGTCACCCACGAGTATTTATTGACATTTTATAACGACCTTGATGCCGCCGGTTTAGCTAACTGCATGGGAAACGCGGACTGTAAAATAATTTATTATTCAACTTTCATACACTGTACGAATTCCGATTTTCTGATTGGTTGATTTGGACCACGTGTCACTGGGTTGTGACGAAACAACCTCCTTGACGTCATTATCGTTGTGTAATAGCCGTGGTGTAAATTTAATACACCACTGTCATTACACCATGGCTCCGGGTGACTCAAAGTTTGACGATCGATTTTTGTTTGCAGTGTATTCGATTTGAATAATAAAAATGTTAACGCACACATTGCTCGTGAATTATCGGGATTTACCTGCCCTCGTTCACTAACAGTAAACTCGAAATTTTCAATACCGCACTCGGCTAACTAGTGCGGTATTGAAATTTCTCGTTTGTTGTTAGTGAACTCGATCGTGCAGGCAAATCCCGATAATTTACTCGCTGAGTGTGTTAACCTGTAAATAATACACTCACGGTGACTCGGGCAGTAGTTTAATAAGGAGAATATCGTCCTGGGTCTTTCATGTACCGACTGGAGAGATATTCTTTGGCACTGGGCAATGAATATTACATGTACAGTTGTTTCGTAAATATTGAATTGTGTTACAATCAATAGTTAACAATAGCGATTTGTGATCAGTGACCCTTACTTTTCCAGAAACAGATTTTATTTATAATATTATACACATTGTCCAAAAATGAACAAAAATTAAATGTGGGAAATTAAAATTTTTTAAGATTTCTGTTCAAAGGACATCGAATCCTGCCATCTTGCTCAGTCATTCCTCTTGATTTCCAGCCGCTGTTCGGGAAATGAACCCACGCTCCTCCCCGGAAGAGGGTAGACCAGACACGAGAGAGCGGCCGAGAAATCGAGCCTATCTAAAATATGACGCTTTCCGTCATATGCTTGATCTGTGTCCACTATATGTTGACAGGTTTTTCGTTATTTAACACGTGTTTTCTGTAGAATTATGCGTGAAAAATGGCGTGTTTTCGTCACTGTCCTCGGAGAAAACTATTTCAAAATAATCAAACTCGGAACGTCTCTTTTTGAATTAACGAATATATTCCCCACGAACGGTTCTATGTGTACTCAACGAATAGTCAAAGCACGAGGTCGTAGATTCAAGTTTGTTTATCATAAATTAGCCAATCGATCGCAGACTTATTTCAGAATGATGCCTGGGAACTGGCAAACAGATTACCTGAATATATGAAAGTAATGTAACACGAGCGTGGGACATAGAAAACATCTGAGTCCCGATAGGATTTGAACCCATGACCTTTCAAACTCCGGGCGGATGCTTGGAAGGTCATGGGTTCAAATCCTACTGGGACTCAGATTTTTTCTATGTCCCACGCTCGTGTCACATTACTTTCATATATACATTTACCGAGCTGCAATTTCACCATCACTCATTTATCACTATAGATTACCTGAAGTCGAGATATCAAGACAGAAAAAGGAGGCTGTCCAGCACCCTTTTTCATAAATGGCTGCCAATTTAAAATTCTTTTTTATCATCGAGCCATATTTTTAGACCCTGCTCAGTTGCGTTTTATCTTCCTGTTCACCATTTGGTCCGTTTAGTTCTGTTTTTCCGCTCTGTTTGCTTGCGTTTTGGCCTCAGGCTTAGTTGAATATTTCTCTCAGTTCCTATCAGTTGCGCTTTGATCTCAGCTTAGTTTCTCTGTCTAGTTGTGCTTTGGTATGCTTAGCTGATTGTTTTGCTCTAGCTTAGTTGTGTTTTTCTCTGCATATTTGCATTTTGATTTGATTGGCTGCGTTTTCCTCTCAATATCCTGTTGTGGTTTCGGGTCTCACAGTTGTGTTTTTCTCTGTCTAGTTTTGTTTTAAGACTGCTTAGTTCTGTTTTTCTCTGCCCATTTGCCTTTTCACCTGCTTATATAGTTGTGTTTTTAGACTTCTTTGTTGTGTTTTTCTCTGCCTAGTTGCGTGTTTAGACCGCTTGGTCGTGTTTTTCTCTGCGTCCTTGCGTTTTTGGTGAGCTTAGTTGTGATTGTATCTGCCTACTTGCGTTTCGGTCTGCTTACATGTATAGCTGCGTTTTTCTTTGCTTAGCTGCGTTTTTTTCGGCTGTTTTTTCCCCTGAATATTTGCGTTTTGGTCTGGTTAGTCGTGTCAGTCTTCTCTGCTTAGTTGCGTTTTGGTCTGCCTAGTTGTTTTTCTCTGCCTAATTGCTTGTTTTTTTTTTCTCTGCCTAGTTGTGTTTAGGGTCTGCTTGCTTGTATTTTTTTGCCTAGTTACGTTTTTAGACCGCTTAGTTGTGTTTTCTTCTGCCTAGTTGCGTTTGGCGTGCTTAGTTGCGTTTAGTTTATGCCTAGTTACATTTTGACCTCAGTTAGTTGTATCTTGTTCTGCCTAGTTGTATTTTAAGGCTGCTTTGTTTTGTTTTTCTCTGCATAGTTGAGTTTTTAGACCATACTTCGTTGTGTGTTTTCCTGCCTGGTTGCGTTTTGGTCTGCTTAACTAGTACTGTGTTTTTTCTCGCTAGCTGAGGCTTTGTATCGCTTAATATTGCTTTTTGGCCTGATTAGACTCTGTGTTTTGCTCTTTACTTTTTACTTTACTCAAATAATTCGTAGATCACTCGCCTGCGGCTTGTGATTTACGGCCATCTTCTCGTGTTCTACTAACATCCCGCGTGGCTTATCAGCCTATAAACCGGAGAAACTTGTGGTCTATTGCTTAAATAATTTATTATGTTGCTTCCAAATGATCTTTGAACTCAATGCACTTTGATTAACAGTTAAAAATATAATTTTTCAGGGTCGTTTGAAGGCAAAAGGCAAGGATTCGTATGCAAAACAAAAAAAAAATCAAGCAAAAAGGTAATTTTACTTCGTTTCTCTACCTTTAGTACTGTCTTCTTACCTCGATAATTTACTGAAGTTTTCAAGCTCTCTGTCTAATCTGGACTCCTCACCACAATCCATCCCTCCATGTTCGCTTCCTTCCTCGAACAAAAGCTGTAAAGCTTCATCATAAGTCTTTAATCTTTGACGCTTGGCTCGAGAGGCTATGCAATATGATGTGATTTTCGAAAAGAGATACGGAGGCTATATTTGCAATTCGGAGAGAAAACTCGCTATGTGATTGCTTTAGAACTTAGACAAACCACAGCCAAAAGCACGAAGGCCTACGAACAATACGAGAATTTTACAAAGTTTTTCGAGCGTATGCAATTTTGCATACGCGGCCAAAAGGCTGTTGGGAATGTAAAAGCTGGATTTGAAGCCGGATTGAACATTCTTCAGTTCAGGGTCGAGCGGTCCTGGGGCTAATATGGACTGGTCAGCGTTAAAATTTCTATGGCGGCGATGGTGGCACTTTCGGAATATGAAAACGCGATGTTTCTTGAGCTTATGGATGATGATGGCTTGTTCGTCACAGCTAAGTAAGTGAATAAGCACTCGAGGGTTGTATCTTCTATTTGTTTTCACTTCAATTTTCGCTGATTTTGGTTCACAGGGGATTGAGTATAGAAAGAGTGGTCACAAACTTTCTGAAGATCCACTGTGTTACAAGCGATCCTTCGTCGATTTCTTTAGTCCTAGTTATCAACACAACAGATCAGGAAGAGGTAGGTGTCATCTTCTTTTCTTTTGCGATATATTCAAGCAATTGTATTGAGTTCTTAAGCACAACAGCAACTGACAGGAGCCGCTCTCCCTGTGCGGGGTGGGGTGCGGGAAGGAGCGGGTGGGAGGGGGGGGGGGGGGTGGAGGGGAACGGTAAGCCCTGAAAAAACGACAGGGTTCGCTCCGAAACCTTTTTCCACCCCTATGATGTACAAATACTGAAACAAACAATCTTCTGTCATAGTTTTTATGGGGGCTAAACACCTCCAATGGTACCACAATTTAAAGCTCTTGCTAGGGATCCTTGGCGATGAACACTTTTGGATGAAAAATTTTGGTCAAATTCCCTGCTATGTTGCCAGTTTAGACGGTCAAATGCCTCATCCGTTAAAGCTTCAAAGAGGGTCAAATCCCCCACCCTCCAGGGAAAACAGAATCGCTTACCTTTGGAAAGAAAAAGAATCGCTTACCTTTGTAAACAAGTTCTGCAAAATTTTCAGCCACTACGAATTTCTTGTTCAGCTTGTCTTCACTCCACGCTTTAAAGGCATATTTCATGATAAAACTATATAAAACGACAACAACAGAAAACCCACGGGGAATCAACAAGAGCAATGACCCGTCAACGCAGCTTACGTGCTGAATCAAAGAATTGCGAAATCCTTTTGTTTCCGACCGCTGACAGACGTTTTGACGGGGAAGTCAAATGCCCCACCGGGTGTGGAATTTGAGTCAAATTCCTCACTGTACGGAGCTCAACGCAAGCCAAATGCCCCGGGATTGCCTGGGGGGGGGGGGGGGGGGGAGGGGGTATGGGCGGTTTTAGAATTGACTGGTACATAAAAGGTGCCTCAAACACCTGCAATTTTTTTTACATGTCCCCATTCCCTAGGGCAGGGGTCCCCTGACTAGCCACACTCTCCCTAGACAGTAATTCCAGAACTTGGGACATTTGAAATGCTTGGGGGTAGGTGGCCTACCTACATGTACATACTGTACCTAAGGTGGGTACTCCCTCACATGGGCTGCATGTATATATAGGCATGTGTTTGTCCAAGGGGTATTGTTTTTCAGCCATTTGATCATAAATACATTGTAGAGTATTGGGTTTTGGCCATTTTGGTAAAAAATACATGACTGTAGGCTACGGTTTTAGCACTCTAGTCTTGTATTGGGTGTCAAACAAGTTTTTAGAAAAAACACTAACCCCTTTTTGAGCATTCTTGAGAAGACCATCAACAAAATGCCTTTGTAAATTATGTTTAAGGCAGCTGTGCCAGCCACAATGGCCATAAATAAGGTATCAGATTCTTTTGTCTGGTCATCACAAATAGGGAAGGGAGGATGGCACATAAGGGTTTTTGGGAGGCGGGCCCTACCCAACCTTATCCAATTTTTCTGGAAGTAATCAGGGGATCTGCCCTCTTACCTACCCATGGGACTACAGAGAAACCAAATGTTGTTGTTGTAGTGTTATGTAAAATCAGATACATGTATATCCGCTAAACTCTTATAGTTTATTAGCAGTGTATCCTTTTAAGATTTAACCCTGCTTTGAAAATTAAAAATGAGTTTATACTATACAGGATTATATACTTGATGAACTGAAATCTTCAGATGTTCCTTTACCAAAGGTGATCACCAATGAATTCAGTTCATCTGAGAGGTATATATCATCCAGCAGTCATTATTTTTAATAATTTTTAGTGCCGAGCTACATGTAAATGTCTACATAATATACTTTAGATTGAATTACAGCTGTACTGGCAATATGGGTGAAGAGAACATTTATTCAGCTAAACCCAGGCTGGATTGGATGTGAGACAGTCACAGGTTTTATAATCATTGCAGTCGGTATTATTTTTGTCTGATTGCCTCTGTAAATGCAGGGGTTCAGTTTTGCCCTTCAATTAGAGATAAAAGTACTTACCGGTACAACACTGCTCAAAGCAATCAGCTACATGTATCAGACTTATTCTATACTCCAAGCATATTTTGTCTCTGTTGGGGGGGGGGGGGGGGGGGGTCCCATTTCCAATGTCATTACCATTGATGACATCAACAAAGCCTGTGTCTAAAATTAATTACTGGTGAGTGATCGAGGGAGGAAGGTGGCTTTTGGTGAAGAAAGGTGATTTCTTTTGTTTGCAAACTTAGTCCCTGATTTTTGATATTTAAAATGTACGATGTTTCTATGTGTTATATTCATTATCATACATTGCGATATATTGGAAAAAATAGTACCAAGACTATAATTGAACCACAACATAACCAGATTGTCAAAAACAATTAAGAAAATTGTTAGCAAAGAGATACACTCTGAGTTAGTCAGATTTGAGTGGCTTGCCCCAAAAGGGCAACAGGTACAAAGCAACCAGTACTGAACCTGGCATGGACTGCTAAGTATTAATCTAGCATTCAATGTTTTGACCATTATTACAGTATGTGTCTCCAGTATTTTAAATGCACTGTAAGAAGATGATAAACCATTGGTTCTCTTTGCAGAGAGTCTGTGTACCTTAGCGGAGGTGTGCTGTTTGTCACGTCAAGAATCTTGGTGGTAGATATGTTGACCAAGAAGCTGCCGATTCATCTGGTGACAGGAATTGTTGTTTATCGTGCTCATAAGTATGTGAAACCTTTCTTGGTTTGCACCACAATTACACTTGTACTACACAGTTCTCCGTAAGCTCCAGCAACCGGTGAAATTCGCCATCTAGTTTGAAACTTGGCGCATCGGCTACTCAAAGTGAATAACATGGACATGAAGGATGACAATGGCATGTCTGATGCAGATTCAGAGTTTGTGTTTTATATGGATGACAACAATTAAAATGTTGAACTAAGACAAACATACTTGTTTTGCTCAGAGAAATTCCTTTTCTTTAAGAAAAGAACTTAAAACCATTATTGTTTAATTAAACTACACTGAAATGCACTTTTTAGAACCCCAGTTTCAAAATGTTCTCTGAGAGGCTCCTGGACCCCCAAAAAGGTGGGCTCCCTCCTCCACATGGCCCCGATAAAACCACTGTACGTCTTTTTATCAGCATTGTCCACCACCCACTCAAAGTTATTCTCCCTCTACTTCCAATTTTTGGGAGGACCCTGGTACTAGTTGCTAAACTACTGTTAGGGAGTTGGGGAGTTGTCAATAAAGTATTGTATTGTATTGTATTGTACAAGTTTGCAAAATTGTACATTATCATAACAATTATTATGTATTTTTGACTTTTATATGCCAACTGCAAGATTCATCATGATTTCTCCATTTGTTCAAATTGATAGAATCATTGAATCTTGCCAGGAGGCTTTTATACTACGACTCTACAGAGAAAACAACAAGGTACATGTACATGTGCAATGAAATAATCCCATTATATATAAAATTTATTTAATATTCAATTTGGTAGAAAAATTGATTAATAATATCATTCTTTTACAATGTTATACATCTTTACACTTGGTTGAGGCAAAAAACAATGAAAGAAAACCAATTGAAACAAAAAGCAAACAAGAAAAACATATAGGCTTACAAACAGACAAGCACATATTAAGCTCTATTGTGTGGCTCCCAATTTTGCTGATTTATGAGTCATTTGGTTTAATCTTCTACATTCTAGTGCTTTTAGAGTAATGTTATAGAAACACTGCTGTGGAAACACTCGCCTGCGGCTCGTGTTCCCACAGCATTTCTTGCTCCTCCAAACTTCCACTCATGTTTTCTGTTTCTTGAATAATGCATACATGTACTGTAGGTAGACCCTGTAATATACAAGACTACATTTAAGACCCTGCATTCCATTTAACACGTAAAATGTAAGCAATTGAAGACTTTGTGTGTGTTTTCATAACATGACTTAAGCAAACCCGAGATGAATCTAAGGGTTAATTTACATAACTTGTAACAGTTCTCCCAATCCCCTAAGTAAATATTTTATAATCTCTTGTAGACTGGCTTCATCAAGGCCTTTACAGATAATTCTCAGGCTTTTACTACTGGTTTCTTTCAAGTGGAGAAAGTGATGAAGAATTTGTTTGTTAGAAAACTCTACCTCTGGCCCAGGTATGTAGTCACTTTAAAGGAAATTAAGAAAATAAAAAGTCACTACATGTGGTGGACATACCTTTGTTCTTTTCTTAATTTCCTCGAGAATCTCACAAAGTCAACATGAAATCAATTATAATCTTAGCATTGCTGTAACAATTTATCAAATTCTATGATTAATCACGATTATGACCATTCAGTTTGATTCACGATTCTTTGATTCCATAAAATTTTGATTTTGGTTTTATTTTTGCAAAACTTTCCCAGGGTGCCCTCAGTGAGTTATAATATTGTGAAATCAGAATCCAGAACTCTTGAAAATGTGCATTTTTGGTAGACAAGTATAGGAGTTTGCAGTTCATGCCCAATTTTGTGTTGCTTGGTAAAAATGTTGCCCTTGACTACCACCCCTTGAAAATTTCTAAATGAGGGAAACCATGTGCGACACTCTCGTGATATGCTCAAACTAAGGGTATGGGGCTGTGTCTGTTGTTTACATTGTGTATTGTCTAAAAATTGAAGCGTAGCCAGGATGAGACATATTCAAAAGATAAAAATGTTCGCTGGCTAAAAAAAAAATAAAAAAGTAAAATGAGCTTTTGGCTATCAGTCTACAGCCTCGGACAGATAAAAATGGAATGCGAAACGTATATGCAAGAAAAGGCAAAATAAAAACAATGAGAAGAACAAAAACAAAGCATAAACATGTAAATTAGATGACTATTGTTTAAAAGGAATATATACTGGTTTGGAATTGGCTTAGAATATTATTATTGTCAGTATGCTTGGTAGCAGAGGTGTGCCAAGCCTCCAGTGTTATTCTGATGCAAAAAGTGTTGCATGAGAATTAAAAATTTAAAACATTTTAGAATATTCTGCGTAATCAAATGAAAATAATTGAAATGGAAAGGATTTAATCAAAACTTAATTTAATTGCAAGGAGTATGAATTGTTCAAACGATTCCCAATTTTAACCTTACACATAGTTAATGAAGAATCTCTAGAAAGAGAAAACAAGTTTTACTCTTTCAATTCAGTTCAATTTAATTTTATGTAAGCTGTCACAAACATTAATTTTACAGAGGTGTCAGAAAAAATAGAATACATATGTTGTGGTTTAATTTTTTTTTTTTTTTGGTTTAGTTTTTTTTAAACCAGTTTAAATTTTTCAAACTGGGTTGAAATTTTTCAAACCAGTTAGAAATTTTCAAACCAGTTCTTTTTTTTTTTTTTTTTTTTTTTCGTCAGCTATCTATAAAAAAGCGAAAGTAACTCTTCACATTCCTCTATCCTATTCTCTCCTATTCTCGCTGAGTTCCTCCTGAGTTCTGCCAGCTACTCTACCCCTTCCCCCAAATTTACTAATTAACAGCAGGTTTCACTTTTTTTTCTTTTTATCCCGTACTCACCAGGATTTGATCCGCCAACCTCTGGATCTGCTTCCCACTGTCATTACCACTTGGCCATGAAAGCAATGGATGCAAGAGCTCTCATACTTGTTT
>JAHPZR010039628.1:0-32886 GCA_019787425.1 Platygyra sinensis | reverse complement strand
TGAACCATATGCTTTTATTATTTTCTGGTAATTTAGCATATATTCTTACTCCCTGTGGGTCAGGTTTATGATACCTTTCAATGTGTCGAATTAATGCGTTGTGGTTGTTGTACGTCTTTTCTTCATCATAACAACTACAATTAACAATAAAACAAGACCCACAGGGACGTCCTAAAAAATAGCGCCTTATCACGCCGCTCCACTTTAGATTACTTATGTCCTTGGACCCAAATTTTCCTCTGTCAACGCGCGCTTGGTGAAAGGACAGCGGCTCGATCATGTTGCACGCTGCCCTGTAGACCTCTTGAAAATTGTCCTTAGTTATCTGACCATCAACCTGAAATGAATGGATATTTAGTTACAAAAAAAGCAACTAGTCTTGCTTGATCACGGTTTTCGCCGAGAACATCGCACAGTGGCCAGAGCTTGATTATGGATCCTTTTAATTATTGTTACGAAAAATTGTGTAAGGCCCGGTTCAAACGTCGAACTCTTCATGTACCGAACCTAATGTTGCTATTAAGTAATGATCCAGGTAAGAACTGTACCATTTTTTAGTGTTCTGCGGCAATAATAAGCTTTCCTCACATTGAAACGGTTGTGTTTTCAGACCAAGAATTTATCAATTGATGGAAAGCAGGTTTATGAAATAAAATGTATTTAAACTCTATTCTGAAAGGTAGTTCTCTTTGTGTGTAAACCTTTCAACCAATCACAACAGTCGTAAACAAAGACAATAAAAGTCTCCAATTTTTCAAAGTTCCCCACATAGGATTACTGTGATATTTAGAATCGGAAGAGATTTTGTTAAATTGAAAATAGTTGATCAATTAAGGATAAATAAAAATCAATTGTTTCATGTAAATCTTAATCTTTCTTTGTAATCAGTTGTTGTATCATACTATTGTTATTCTAATTTTCCGCTATATATTGTTCATCATTGTAATTCCATCCGTAAACTGACGATGGCACAGGAGTTGCCGAAACATGTTTTTCAGATTTAAAAGTCTTGTTCTCTTCATTAACATTCTTACAAAATTGCTGCTTCTACGTCCTATTTTCAGGCAATTTGGCACGTATTCTTACCTCTTGCGGATTATGTTTATGGTGCCTTTCAATGTGGCGAATGACTGAGTTGTGGTTGTTAAAGGTCTTTTCTTCATCATAGCAACCACAGTTAACAACAAAACACGACCCACAGGGAAGTTCTAAAAAATAGCGTCGTATGACCCCACTTCACCTTAGATTGCAAATGTCTTTACAACCAAATCTTCCGCTGTTATCTCTGGCTTGGTTTAAGGGCAACGGCTTGATCATGTTGCAAGCTGCCCTGAAGACCTCTTGAAAATTCTCCTGGGTTATCTGACCATCAACCTGAAATGAACAGATATTTTGTTACAAAAAAAGCAACTAGTCTTGCTTGATCACGGTTTTCGCCGAGAACATCGCACAGAATACCATTGTTTTCGGGATAACTTACGGTTCAATGACCAGAGCTTGATTATGGATCATTTTAATTATATTTACGAAAAATTGTGTAAGGCCCGGTTCAAACGTCGAACTTTTCATGAACCGAACCTAATGTTGCTATTAAGTACAAGAGAAGTTTGACGTATGAATCAATAAGGATCGGCAGATTTGTATTGCGGTCGACTAATGTACCGTTCTATCCGACTGGGCTAATCAGATAGAACGGCAAAAGATCGGCTTCGGTTCATACGTCGATCTTCTCATGTACCGAATCTAAGAGATAAGTTACGCTAATGTATTTGCTGATATAATAGAGTTTGTGATTGGCTAGTGAGCTATCAAAAAGGCAGTCGTGCATGAAATGGCGCCACCGCAAAAAATCTAGCCAGCTACTGGAAACATTTCACATACTTTTTTCTTCAAAACATAGTTACAAACTGAAACAGTTGTTAGTGTTTTTTTATTGCTGCCACAGCGAGTGAGTCTGAAGCGAACGAGCGAGACAGCTCTCTAATCAGCAGAAGATTACATTATAGGGGCTTGATAAAACTTTTTCTTACCAATCTCGTTCCCAGAGCTTCGTTCCCCTTGACCAGCGGTCGGAAACGAGAGCTCTGGGAGCATCCATTTTGAAATAACAATGGGAAATAACCGAATTCTGGTTATCCGGTTCACTGCGCAGTCTCAATCTGCATCTATTTCATGCTATGGCGCATGCCTGAAATGGTTGCTCCCAGAGCTCTCAATTTCCTGCCGCAGGCCAGAAGGATCGTGGGCTCTGGGGACGAGAATGACTAAACACAAGGAATTGTAGTTATGCGCGAATGGGAAGATTTAGGATGCGCAGTGATATGGCGCAAGGGATTGTGGTTATGCGCCAATGGATGATTTAGGATTCGCAGTGAACCATGTGCTTTCTTGTTACTGATTTCGCTTTTTGCTTTTATTCTTCAGATCCTTATCATAGTAATGCTGCGGCACATTCTGTTGATAGTGACATATTTTACGTAGTCATTAATCTATCTGCGCTTTCCAAGTCTTACATTTTTTTTAAGTTAAGTGTCAACTTATGCATCAACTTCATGTATCATGACGCATCGATGGCGAGGTGTGACAAGGGTTACTGGTCCACTGATTACCGATTACAAATAATCTAATAAAATTAAACCACAACCCGAAGAGACTGAAATTCGTTCTACTTTGTTTAGTTGTGTAAAACACTCACACAGTTCGTGTTACGTTGAACGATGTGCTGCACCGGCGGTAGCCCTAAGATGTCAGCTTACTTTGGATAAAATAGCTTAGTTCTCTCATTTTTTTAAACGACTCCAAAATAAATAAATAAATAAATAAATAAATAAAATAAATATCAGCTACGAAGACAATGTAAAATACTGCTGCACAATCGCAACAAGAAAGTCACAAAAAAGAGAGCGACTTGTGTTGTTTTGAAAACCTATACTAGAACAAAAAGAACATGCGTGCATTTAATGTCGCTCCCCCAAGACAACGGAACATTTATCAAATCTCGTCACCAGCATGTAATTTGTATACAGACAAGCAAACGAACTTTGTTTCAACAGCTTTTTCATCTCAACTACTTTACTCCCGTTCGAACAGCTAATTCATCTCGACTACTTTACTTGGCGGCGAGTTGGTTGGTGGCTAGATGGTTTTTATGGTGGCGAGTTGGTTGGTGGCGAACTCCCTGGTGGCGAGATGAAAAGTTCGACGTTTGAATCGGGCGTAGAAGGGGAATATTTCAACTTAAGATATTCCGTATTCCGCTGTTCTCCAGGGGTGAATATTCCCATTCCTTGATAATATTTCGGAGGATATTCCTTATTATTTTAGTTTTTAAGTGCTAGGTAGAAGTTAAGTTTTACTTGATACTTAAGCCAATGATTGTTCATCCTATTTGAACTTGACTCTGAAATATTTCTTTCCATTTTCTTTTTATCCCTCGCGCTGATACTAAGAACCCTATATACAGTTTTACTAAAAAAAAACATTGAACGCAAAACCAATAGAACATACAGAGAAACAATTGGTTTCCTTGCTCTGCTTCGCATTGAGCAGGGTTTTCCTTTTCAAAGAAAGTTGAAGTCGATGAAAGGGAAGCAGGCGGAGACAATTTGGGAGCATAGCGGCCAAGCTGAGGGCCGAAGGCGCGAACAACTAGGTGGGTCCGGGGGCATGCCCCCGGAAACTTTGACAATTTAAGTGCTCTGAGACACAGTCTGGTGCATTTTGGGTGCCGAAATTAAGGAAATGAACAAGCTTAATAAACACCGGAGGTGGACTCTCGAATGAGTAAGGTCAGCGGTAGAGGGACGCCTGCGCATGATCAGGAATCAGAACCAGGTAATTGATTTTGTAAGTATTGAATGAGAGCATCACTGAGTAGTCTGTGTTTTAATTTAGTTTCATTAAAAAATTTATTAAGCTGGCTGAGTATTTCCTATTCTCGCTTTTGCGTGTGTTTTATTAAAATATTCCGTATTCCATACCTTTTTCAGGTAAATATTCAATATTTACCCTCTACCCCCAAGTTTGAACCGGGCCTAAGTCAAGTTCTAGGACAATCCAGATCCGGAAGTCATTTAGCCGTGGCCGATTTGCATAATAACATTCCAGAACGTTTCATTTCTTATGTAATTATTCAGATTAGAACTTGGCTTGGGGACGCACCCCTGGGAACGAGGTTGGTGCAACAATACTCGTAACAATTATCATGGGTTTATGCAGGGAGTAAAACACTATGGAAGAAAACAATAGACAGGGATATTACACCTGCACAAGGTTAATGAAACAATAGATTCATTGGCAGGCGTTTAATCCACTTAATAATTCACAACCAGCCACCAGAACCCAACGCTAGTACTTACCCAATCGGGACCATCACTGCCCAAGAGAGTGATCCCATATGGCTGGTCAAGCGGGATAGTATGCAAAACACAGAAAACACGGCCGGGAAACATTCCTCTTCAATGTTGTCATATAATTTCAAAATATTACATGGCGGAGCATACCTCAGCTCTATTCCCAACCCAGTGTGTGAGCACCTGTTCCTTGCCTCTTACTAACGACTGGTGGTTTCATATCGCGAGACTGCGTGTGAGGCCCTTAATTGGATAAGTACTTCAAGTATCCCTTATTATAGTGCATTTAGACATGTATTATAGTGTATTTATCTCTTATTTTAGTTTATTACATACACTATAATAAGGGATACATGAAGCACTTAGGATTAAAGTGCACCTAACCCAAAAATATTTTTTTCGCTTAAGTAAATCTTTGCATTTGTTCAAAATGCACCGTGCCTTAACTTTTTAAACTAAATCTTGACTTTTTAATAGGCTGTAAAAGTTACCAAATGTAGCCATCATCGGCTCCTTGACTGAGCTAGGAAGGGGCATGGGTCTATTCCTGGTTTGACGTCAGACGAATTTGCATAGTGGTAAGTCTTTGAAAATATGCATGCAAAGAAGAAGATAACAATTGATATCATTAAGTAAATTGATTACCAGTTTTTATCTTTCGATCGACACAAATTTCCAGCGAAGACCTTCAAGTCCTCAATGCAGCAAATTAGCTTGGTTAGAATACTCTAGAAAGGTGCAGATTCGGCATGGTTTTACACCAGTCTACTCTGGAAAGAGAGGCCGTGAAAACCAACGGGCGATGGAACCCGATGACCTTCAGCTCAAAACAACAAGAAGCGGGCTGAAGTACTTCGTCTGAGGCGAGAGAGCGATGAAAAATCAGTCCACCTTCAACGTAAATCCTTCAAGTGCTCCAGATTTTACACATTCTGTCTTTCACGGATGAATTTTCCGAGACTGAAACACATTTCTTTCCAGTAAAGCTTTTGAACGGTACGTCGGAAAATATGAACCAAAAGCGCCGAGATTTCCAGTTTTTGATCTAAGGAGCGTTTCGAGAGTTATTAGGGACTTTAAGATATGGTACGGCGAGGCTGTAGTACGGCGGCAAATAGTGAAGGTCACTTCCGCTGACGTCATGTCGCGTGTTCCACAACGGCTTTCCCGCCGTAGTCTAGTCCAGTCCCTGAACTCTCCTTTCTTCCCGCCTCATATAGGGGCTGAACCCGGGCGGGCGAAAGAAGAGTCCAGGATAACTTGCATGCGCATGCTCAGAACGCCACCATTTTTTCCTCCCAAATCGGAGGAAAAACCATATTTGGAAGTAATTTTCAGATTTGGCTTGTGGCGCGATTTTCTGAATGTACAAGCAACAATTTCTGCATTCAGATTGATTAAAAACATGTCAGTTAAACCCAAATCAGTGGAATTTCACCAGTGCCACGCTAAACCACATTCGATTTGTTTTTTTATCACAATTCAAAGATAACGAAAGAAATCTTTGCCAAGGTTTGTTGACAATTAAAAACACCGACTCGGACTTGAAAGTGCACGCGCTGCATTATGCAAATGAGCTACTTTGTACGCGTCAGACTTTCCTTTCAAAAACTTTTGCAAAATCGCTCAACATACAGAAACAATACGAAAAAACTGTTTAAGAAAAGAGTAATGACGTGTACTCGTTGTTGATAAGAGTGCAGATGATAAACCACATTTCGATTTTTACGTTTTAGTGCTTTTTACGACATTATCAACGTCAAAGAAAATGTTTTCTTTTCGAGCGCGAGCTGAAAAGACATTGCGCGACACAATGACGCGGGCGGCGTGGTTAGGACCTAGTAATTTTTTATTGGTTCGTTCTGAGCATGCGTATGCAAGTTATCCTGGACTCTTCTTTCGCCCGCCCGGGTTCAGCCCCTATATGAGGCGGGAAGAAAGGAGTTCAGGGACTGGACTAGGCGTAGTCTTGCTTTCTACTACGGGAAAGTGCCTAGTTTTACGTACTCATCACTATACGTGAGTATAAGCCTGCTGTTTACTTCTCATTTTAACGCTTTTTTCACTGTTTAAACAACCTAGTTCGAAGATAAAGTACTCAATCATAAAAATCCGTTCGAAGATAACTGTTTCTTTGCCATTTGTACAGAAAATTTCGGCGAATTTAACACCTATCCAGAAGCCTATCGTAAACTACAGTCATATTTTATAGACCGGTCCGAACAGGCGCAGATAAGAAAGCTTTTTATTACATAAACACCTGTGAAATACCAGGATTTCTCCTTTACTAAAAAAATCATATCTTCATCGCACGCAGTGAACGTACTATTTTTATCTTTCACATGTGAGGATATTGGTGTTGCCATAGTTACTAAAATGATCACCATTGCTATGGTTCCATAATCCCTTAAAAAAGTACTTAGATATGTTGCTGTATGATCGAAACATCCTCGTTGCCTCCTTGGAAATCTCCGGACATCCTCGGAAATCTCCGGTAATCTTCGGAAAATCTCCGAAAAATGTTCGGAAACGTTCGCTTTACCTTCGGAACAATTTGAAAAATCTTCGGAAATCTTCGGAAAGTGGTCGGAAATCTTCGGAAAATCGTCAAAGACGTCGTCATTAGTATGTTTATTTAATATATGGCTCTGTCTCACAAGGACTGGGAACTACCAAATTCACAAATCTGATTGGCTAAAATGGATATTGACCGCGGTCTAGATTTTCCCATCTAGACCGGCAGCTAGACCAGTTATGTTTTGAAGCGAAAAAGTTGCGAACTAAAATGCAAAATCATTGACTGTTTTCATCTAAGAATATTTTTTTCTGTAAGCGCCAAAAAGCTGATGAGAATATAAAGTAAAGAGGACGAGCAAACTTTGGAAGAATTAAATTCGGCCGCTCATCACCGTTTGCAAGTAAACTATTACTTAGTACAAACCAGTTTCTCGTGTTCAACTCGACATCTCACTCGTTCGCTGCGCTCACTCGTGAGATATCGAGTTGAACACTCGAAGATAAAATTCATATCCACAAGCGGGCATGTAATATCCTCTATGTATCTACTAAGCTGAGCTGTTCAAACTGTATTTTGTTAGAATTGAAAGATTTGTATTTTCGGACTTATCACATTGCACGAACACCCCAGCCGTGCTAAAATCGAGCTTTTTATCAGTGTCAAGCTTATTTTGTTTTGTGGTTTAAATTACAGCGGTTCTAAAAGCAGCTGAGAGGCAAATCTTAGTTTTTTGAAATGTAAGATCGACACGAGAAGGAAATCATTGTCGTTGATCAAGCCTTTGTCATATGAAAGTAGAATAAAGTCGAAACGTATCCATTTTTGTAAAGACACGTAAATGCTGAACACCCCATTGCCGTACGGCGAAATCTTAATCTGTTTGAGGTTTGCGGAGGGAACGGAGTTGTCAGGCTAGTCTCTCACGGCCGAAGTAGCCGTAGTAGCAGCCCGCCGTAGTGTATCTTAAAAAGTCCCTAATTTCACAGGACGGCTTGTCACGTTTTGGTCCAATCGCAGTGGAAATAAAGTTAGTTATAAACCAATCAAATTTATCAGCTCCCTTACTACAATCACTCGCATTCACCATCATATCACCATTGGATTTTTTACCATGTTTACAAGCGGTTTAATTGCAAAATGAAAATTAATGGGAGGGTTATAAAATAAATAAATCCCTTTCTGGCTTGCTGGTATGTTGGCTGATAATGTCCTAGGCTGAGAGATTGTCCTCAAAATTTCACATTTGCCCTTTTCGGCCAAATGTTCATTTTTCGGACAATGTCTAAGCCGCGGACATTATCAGCCGACATACCAGCCACCTGAAGTGGTTTATTTACTAAATAACATTCAGCTATAATTTCCAAGTATACAACTGTACCGAATTTAATAAAACAATTCCATTCACGCTTGTTGGATATGAACATGGCTATAACCAACTCGGCCCTACGGGCCTCGTTGGTTATTTACCATCTCGTATCCAACGCGCGTTCATGGAATAATTGTTAATGATAGCAATATGATAACGGGGGAAATCTGAGTGACTATCAATTGTTATCAATAGACGCTTTTCATTAGTCAATTTTTTGAGAATTCTGAACAGGGTCTTTTTGACAAGATTCTAGAAACCAATACATGTACTTTCAGATAAAGTATTTCAAAGAATTTATGAGTAAACAAAAATAGAGAGTTTGAATTTATCACTGAAACCACCTGGAGCCTCGTTTTGGGTGTATTTTGAACTCGAAATCACTAAAACTAATTTAATTTGAGTGTATTGTCATCTCTTATCTTAAGCAATCCTACTTTTATTGCAAACTTGCCCACATGTTTTAATAACCAAGTTCTATTCTTCTGAAAAAGTTTATTATTTATTTTTGCTAATTAGTAGTGGCACTTAGGGAGAAAAGCGTCTATTGCTAATAGTAATTGATAACCAATTAGTAAATTGATATCAATTTTTCTCAAATTTATCAATTGAATATCGATTATCAATTTTTATCAATGAGTTACGTCGGGTATATAATACCTAAGGAATTGTAAAATTTTCTTCTGTACCTTCACATTGTCGATCTTGCACAGACCTGAAACATAAAAAGCGGATGTTCACAAACTATTTCTGTATTTTTGCCCTTTTGTTGTGTCACATCCTGTTCGTAGCCCAGTCGGGTATTTTTAACGAAATGCGAGGGCGGTCGTGTGCAGAAATAATGCGCGGTGCAAAACAAGGAAGTCAGAGGATAATCACTGTTTTATTCTCTACGTGCACAAATCCCATAATACATCTCTTTTAACCCCCCAAAAATTTACATAGGCATTGTTTTAGATTACTCCTGGGACATGTTCATGTCCCAGAAGAAATTGCAAACAATGAGTATGCAAAATTTTTGGGGGGGGGGGGGGGGTTAAAAGAGGTGCATTATGGTATTGTGCAAGTAGTGAATAGCATAAGCCGCTGGTGTACAGCATTTTATTTCCAGAGTTAGGGGGAAATGGAACTGGTTTTTCGAGTTATTTTTGGCTATTCTCTCAACGGCAATGAAGACGAAACGTTGCCAAATTACAGTCTTTCCCGTAAAACCGTGAACACCAGAGACAATTTCTGGAATGTTTATTGTTTCGCGACCAATCAAATGCGAGATGAAACCGCAAAAGATAACCGCCAAACCGCAGCATGGATTAGTCACGACTTGATTCGAAACAACGAGCTGGCGTTTTCTTCCACGATAAATCTTCAATTTTACCGTTTTCAAGTACTGTAATTGTTCTTTTTGTATTTTTGCTTATTTATATGCAAGAATAGATATGAATGATATGCTTAGTGACATATTACGGGAAAGCGATGTTGAATCGAGTAGATAGGATCAGACGAAGACTAGACAGCGCGTCTGAGGGCAAAAAATAACGCGGAACCAATCAGAAGTGAGGCTGACCGGTGTACTTGACGTGCAGTTTAAAAGGTCGTGCTAGTTGGCTGTGTGATTGGTGATTTTCGATCTGTATTTTTTTGAAGCGGAGAAGCCTTCATCCGAAAACTTGTACCGTTGTAAATTTTGGCAATTTTATACACTCGCTTCTAGGTCTATTCCGAATTCGGTAGTTTGGGTTTTGAAGGTTAGTCGTGGAAGAAAAGCCAGTTCGTTGGAAGAAAAAGCCAGCTCGTTGTTTCGAATCAAGTCGTGACTAATGCTGCGGTTTGGCGGTTATCTTTTGCGGTTTCATCTCGCTTCTGATTGGTCGCGAAACAATAAACATTCCAGAAATTTTCTCTGGTGTTCACGGTTTTACGGGAAAGGCTGTAAATCCACTCCATTTATTTACTCACAAAGTTTAGTTTTGCTTTATGGAATATCTCCTAGAACTGAATATTTTAGCTTTAAAAATGGGACTTGTAATGCTAGTATGGCCGCCAAGCACGAGTTTCTGGCAAAACAGCTACAGCTCATAACCATTACGAAGCAGGATCAGGAGAAGGTAATAAATCCAACAAGCTTTATTACCAAATAAAAAGTTAAACTTCTACAATAGAATGTATATTAATAAAAAAGGTAATGTTTACTCAGGATAACTAAAAAGCTAATCGAGCTGAGTAAAACTAGGTATGACAAATTTTTGTTGACGGCTTGTTCCTGACTGCGCTATAACAAAACCAAAATTATTTCTGATACCAGAAGCAGAGCACTGCAGCCCGAATTATTATGGATTCCTGTCTATGGCAGTTACATTGGGCGAAAAGTATACCCCCTGTTTATGTTTGCCCTGTTAAAAACCAATACCCTGTTTATGAAATTTGGTTGAAACAGTGTAGACCCTTATCGAGTGGCATATCCCCTTATAGTCCATATATGGGAGTACCCCACACCATCCAGCCCCCGAAGTTGTTCATGGATGATAAGGGTTCAAAGCATAATTACAAGGAGTGATCTACACATACCACTGGCCCGCTGTTGTCCCTTTCCAGTCATTCTTTGAAATCTTGGATGTTCGAGGTCACAGATAATGGTGACTCTCCGAACACCAAGTACATGTACATGTAGTCCCAAAAACTAGTTTTTCCCTTTAAACTCCAAGTAGTCCCAAAGAAAGACTAAGTTTTCCCTAGTAGTGTTGTTACACTGTCTGAGGGAAGAGAAAATTCAGATTTTTCCTCCAGTCTATATGCAACTAGCCATAACACCTTCATGTGGGACAGACATTTAGAATTCTGCGCATATCAGATACAAAACTGTTCAAAATTTATCTTACTCAGTTTTCGAAAAACCTTGTCTAGCACGTTGCATTGTTGAAGCCGTTTAAAAACACTCAAAGCACGTGTTTTATCAAGTTTAAAAATTCTCGCACTTCGCATTCGAATTTTAAAACTAGATAGAACACTGCCGTGTTTTAAACATTACAAAAAGCGAACAACAGGTCAGCTAAAACATCCCACCTGGGGACCGTTACACCTAAGTTTCTTTTGTGCATGATTCATCTATTACCCAGAATGACTAATACTTACTGCTGTGCCATATGGATAGAAATTTGCCATCTTTCTGTATGCTTTTGTGGTTCTCTCCTTGTCATTATATTTTTTACAATTGCTTGTAACGTGAATTTCTTTCACCAGTTGAATGTTCTTATCAAAGAATCTTGCAAATCCATTTTTTTTCCACAACGTCTGGAAATCTAAACGTAAACATTGGTACAAAATAATATTTTGTTACATTGACTAGTCAGAAAAACAGTTATTCAGTTTATTTGGGAAAGAAAAAGTGGGGTTTCTTTTTCCAGATGATCGCCAACATTGCCGATAGTATAGAAAATTGTATAAATGCAAGTGCAATTCAGGATTTTTGGGCACGAATGATGCTTTGCGTTCCTCATCTCCGACGGGATGGCCTAAGAGCTAGTTTACAACAACACTTCAGTATAATGAGTCTGAACTTGGTTATTCACAATAACTCACATACAGTACATGTATATTTTGCCTAGCCATGAGTTAAAACCTTGTGTAAAACACAACTGAAACATGTGAATGTGGATAATCAAGAGATTTAAAGTTCATATTACCCCTAACTTAAAAATGCCAAGATGAGAACTTGAATAAGTATGAATGCCATTTATTTTGCTCTGATGTCATTATCTGTTCCAGAGATATGGCTTTTTTTAAACTTTATGCACATTAGATGACAACACATCTGACTATTAATTTTTGCCCACTACTGTAATCTAAAAATGGTCGACTCTACATATGTGAGCACTGTTCATCGTTTTCGGGCGAAAGTTTACTTTAAGAGCTGAAGAGCCCCTGGGAACTTAGGCCTAGAGCAAACGTCGAATCTAAGTCGAATTTAATTCGTCGAACCTATTTATTTTGAAATAGGTGCATGAATGGTGCGACGTTTGCTGCAATTAAATTCGACTCAAATTAATTGGTTCGACTCTAGCATCGGTTCGACGACAGTGGTTCGGCGTTTCAGCAAACGCCGCTCTCGATACGCGCTAAACTCGATTCATAAATCATGCAAATTACAAAATAATTGGTTCAAATGAGATGGACTGGGCAAACGTCACAAAAATACTCCCCCCATCATGGCTGTCATTCCCCCTGACGAGCATGCGCTGTACAAAGATAATTTCGCGACCGGGAATGGCGAACTATAGAAAGTCATTGCTGGGAAGGTACTTGGTGTATTTTTTTCTGTTTATTTAAAAAAAACAACAACAACAATTGATATTCACTATATGAAAAAGATAAACAATAGATAACCACTCTATGAAAAAGACATCACGTATCTTCCCATTGCTGACATGAAGACCGCCGCTCAAGACTGCCATGACTGCTGCTCCATTGTTGTTGGCTAACAAAAGCACGGTCAAACTTCCCAAATAGACCAAAAGCTGTCGTCTCTGATACACTGTTTTCAGAACTGTGTGTAATACGAGTCTTCTCTTTCTAGTTTTCGCAATTAACTGTACGAGCACTGTATTTCGGCATTTTGCTAGCAAGTCCTAGCAGTAACTAGCCGCGCATCGCGTGATTAACAAAAGGTTAAATGAGCAAAACAATAGCTGAGCACGTCCGTTAAAAATCTTTGTATTCCTTTGCCGTCCTCTGCAAAACAACAACGTGAAATGACCAAGTTCTGCGTCGTCTACGGAACGTGGACGACGACTGCCAGTTTTTCGTATTTCCGTTTGGAATTGATCGCCGTCGTTGCATATGGAGCTTAATTAAGGTGGTCGAACACAGTTTTGGCGCGCGGTCTTGCTAACGTGATTCAGCGCGCGCACAAGTATTGCATAAAAACAAACATGGCATAAATAGAGCGATCATTTTATTTGCTCAATGTCTGCACTATCTGTACTATTTTTCTTCACAAATGAACACAATGTATTGAATTGATGGTTTTACTCTTTTATTACAAAGGTATGTTAGAAAGGTAACGATGCAAAGAACTCAGCTCTGCTATTTCTTTGTTGCTAAAAGAACCCAGTTAAATGCAGCGCATGCGTAGTAAGTCGAAAAAAGTGCGAATGAGTGAAAAATTGACTTCTCGGAGGCGCTTATTTCTCGAGAACCACTCATTAGAATTTCACGAAATTTGGCACGAAAATACTTAAGGAAATAAGTAACTGGAGGATTGAAAAAAAATTGAACTTTAACAAAGGAAATTCAAGATATGCCAGTGAACCTTCAAAGAGGGATAATTAAAGATCTGTTTGTTAAATTATTATCAAAATAGCGCTAACTTGCGAGTATCGTTACAAGCTTGTTGCATGAAAATTATAAAGAAAATCTAATGACTAGATTTTCTGCAAATAAACAACCGATTTTAAACACCTGTTTATATTTGATCGTGTTGTCATGGCAACGGTACATACGTCAGCTTAATTATCAAAAAGTTGAAGATTGTGTTGTTAACTTGCTTGCTGCCATTTTTGGTGACCAAAGGATCAAGGGTTTTAGAGAAAAATGTAAATAAAACAGGTATCAAAAACTGTGTTCAGCCACCCAGTAAGCACGTTTTTAGAGCCATTGGCGTACTGAACAGATCTAGACGTCACGAATCTCGCTTGTAAAATCTAAATTCATTTTTCATTCATTTTTCATTGTCTCGTGGTTGCTTAAGCTCCCTATAATAGCCCGGGGACACGTGCAACTTGTGAAATAGGATCGACGTTTGCTACCACGCTGAAATGAAGTCGACTCTTTGTCGCACCTATTTTAAATTTATTCGACGCGACTTGGATTCGATGTTGGCCCTAGGCCTTAGTCTTACCTTACCAGTTTCAGAAGTGGTCGAATTCCGTTCCGCTGATTGGGCAGAAAAGCGAGGAGCTCTAGCCGGGTAACTCTGTGGCCTTCTTACACGAAGCAGTTTTCTTCATCGATAGACCTAGTTGCTCGGCCCGTGCACTTGCCATCAAACATTGAAGGGGCGAGACTTTGAAAAATGGGTGCCAGCCTCCTTGACGCGAACACAATGCTGCTAAAACACAATGCTAAAAGACACTAAAATCTAACAATGAAATGCAATGCAAAATAGCAACGGTGAAATCCAACGTTGAAAAGCAAACGCAAAATTGCAGCGCAGAGCAGGTGGGAAATTTGTCTGCGTATGACTTCTTTTGCGCTAGACTGCACTCATGTCACGGTTAATTACTTTCTTTTCTATCAGAGACTGAAAATTTTGCATACGATCGCGATGTACCGCGAAAGTTGGATATAAATTTTGAATGCTGTCAAAGATTACTTTATTTGTCGCTAAAAGTGACTGAAATGCCGTAAATCAAATGAATATAGATCGTAATTAAGAGACATTGAACATTTTGTATTGTTAATTTTTAATCTCTCATCACATTATTCAGAAATTTGTGATCGAGTGCAGAGGATGTGTTGATGTCTGCATTTTACTTACGTTTTTAAGCTGTTAACAACATATATTGAGCTTGAACCACAACCGAAAGGCAATTTTCGAAAGAATTTGAATACCATAGCCTGAATGGTAACTAGGGAGATAGGCATTTGGAAAATGTTAGTCACGCTAATCATCTTAGAAATAAATTACTGTTGTTGTGAAAGTATGCTGGAGTTTGCTTGACGACAAATCTTGCAGCAATCACGGTAAGGTAGCTATTTATCTCACCTGCGATCTGCTATTGTTGCTTTCCTTTCTCCCCAAGGGCAAATAGTCTTGAGTACTAAGAAACCTGAAAACAAGTCAAGTCAATTTTTATTTAAACTCACACAGAATAATTATAATTACATGTAATACAAATTAGTGCTTTGTATATGTAATCGCATGCGGCGAGTGCAATTAAGGATTAATTTCACGAGTATTTTCAAAGTTTTAACAAAATTTGGAAAACTTTGAAAATACAAGTGACATTAATCCTTTATTGCCCGAGAGCACTTGCGATTACTTTTTTATCAAATCAAGGGCAACATTTTGTTCAAAGGACAGCTTTCAAGGTCTTCGGTCGCGTAAACAGGCTTGCCGGTTGTCATTATTTAACAGGCTAGCAGTAGCACGGGGAAAGCCTACTACAACAGTAATCAAAACACAGCAACTTGGTTCAGTTCAGTCAAATCAATTTCTTTACAAACAAAACTTTAAGCAATCTAATTTTATTCACCTGTTTTTCGATGCTTGCAACGGCGTGAAACTAGTTCACCGATCGATGAAAGACGTTAACGAGTGTCCAAACGAGCTCTAATTAATAACTCATTGAATCCAAAACTCTCCTTCCCACAGTGAAAAGTTCACGCACGTACCAACACAGTTTACACTATTTTTACACCGATAAGGTGAGCTCTAATACTAATAATGCGACCCGAAGCAAAACAAAGAATGATTACCTTTCAGTTTGGCGGCCATGAAGTTCTGTAATTCTATGGCTCGTGCAACACCAGCCGCCCCACTCAAGCTGCGAATCAATACAGTCGAAAAAGTCCTTTTGCCTTTCCACCAAAAGACTGCGCTTTGTTGCATGTTGATTCTCTTTCATGTAATATTTCTCTAACTCATTAATTATTCGTGCAGCTCGTACCCAACCAGAGCATCTTATTCTGGTCAGGTGGATGGGTTTAGAAACCCAATGAAAAACGAATTGAAAACACAGCCTTGTTTCAAACGATTTTTTAATCTGCATATCGCTAAAGCAACAAAAACACGTGGCGATAAACAACTTTATTTGATCACACATTTTACGAAACAAACTTTAAACCTAAATTACTTACTGCTAACGTTGAATGTAACGATACAGTTATTAAACTACCCAAAACAAAAAAGGGTCATTCTTTTTCTAAATTTAAATTCTCGCTCAATGGTGGCGACCTCGTGTTTTGATTCACTTTCAACCTTGCTGTACACTTCCGACCTAAAATGGCACTGACGTTAGAACTTTTATCAGACTAAATGCACACGTTACCTCGGAATGGCGCTGGCCACACACTTTTCCTCTTCTTCGCGAGTTTAAGGAGGTGTAAACGCCTGTGTAAATCTGCCATTTGCTTTGTGAATCAACGCGTTCGCTCAGAACTGACAAACAGCTAGGTATACCAACGCGACATCAAATTAGGTGATAGGATCATGCACATCATGCACATGTTTTTGAGGATCATGCACCTTTCACGTCTCGAATATCATGATAATAGTTGAATTGAGAAAACTTATTCAAATGATAATTTAAGGAGGCTCGAAAGGGTTTTTAGCTGCAAGTGCGCGCGCACGAAAGACCAAATTTAAAATAATCATAATTTGGACGCAGTAAAAAACAGTTTTGAATTACTTCGCGAATTGCTTAGTATCAGAACCTAATGACATGACAGCAGAAAAAAAATCCAACTGTCATACTCCGCTAAATATACATGTAGCAGCTGGACTGCTGGTTCATGTAATTAACATTAAAAGTCCAGTCTAATTGAGTCAGTCCAGTCTAGCCAGTATAGTTCAGTCTATTTCAATCAGTCCAGTCAAAGTCCAGTCGAAGTTAATCCAATCCAGTCCGTTCCAGTCCATTCAAATCCAATTCAGTCCAACCAGTTCAGTCCAGTCCAGTTCAAGCCAGTCAGTCCATAGAGTGGAACCTCAATTTAACGAAGTCGCTTGGGACCGGCCAAATTTGTTCGTTAAGTCGAGGCTTCGTTATATCAAAAACCTCGATATAACGAATTTGAGGGAAAATGACCAAAATTTTCTATAAATCGAGGTCATAGTTAATGATTGATTTGTTAAACAGGTGACTTCTGTGGAAATACTATAGTGCCAATGTCTATGACATATAATAAGCCGTTGACTGAAAGGTTGCTGTCTCTTTACCATAAGGATTAAAGGATTTTCTAACTGTTGATCTGTTCAGCGTTTATCTTCTGTCGAGTGTTGACCTTGTAATTTGTTAAATCAAGGTAGATTTTACAGTTCGATCCAGTCGAGCCAGTTTGGTCCAGTCCAAACCAGCCAGTCCAGACTGATCCAGTCCAGCCAGTTCGGATCAGTCCAAACCGGCCAGTCCAGTTCAATCCAGTCCAGCCAGTTGGTCCAGTCCAAACCGGCCAGTCCAGTTCGATCCAGTCCAGCCAGTTCGGTCCTGTCCAAACCAGCCAGTCCAGACCGATCAAGTCCAGCCAGTTCGGTCCAGTCCAAGCCGGCCAGTCCAGTCCGATCCAGTCCAGCCAGTTCATTCCATTCCAAACCAGGTAGTCCAGACCGATCCAATCCAGTCATCACAATTTGAACCAAATTATTTCAGTCTATTTTATTCCAAGCCCGCCAAGTCAATCAAGCCTGCCATGATCCAGTCATGTCTAGTTAAAGTAAGAGCACAGCTGTACATACCTCTGTGTCACTATCTGACGACTCAGTAACATGCTGTTGGGAAATGTTTGAAATAGACTATAAGACATTGTTATTGGATAAGCGTTATTTAACGAGATTATGTGAGATGTGTGTAAAGGCAATAAGAATCTAATCAAGCCTTTCTGAGTGTATATACTTCAACACTGACTTGAGTTCTTTTTCGGCATAATTTAGATTTTTTTAACAGTCTCCCTCACACCCCGATTGACGACACATGCTCAAATTTAACCCTTTAATGCCCAATAGTAGCTTATAGATTTTACTCTGTCTAACTCCAGATGATTTTACTCATCAAAGGGAGACCCCTTGGGCACTAAAGGGTTAAAAACTATCTCCTTTAACCCTTTAATGCCCAATAGTGACTTATAGATTTTAGTCTGTCTAACGCCAGACGATTTTACTCGTCGAAGTGAGACCCCTTGGGCACTAAAGGGTTAAGAATTGCAGTTGGTTTTGCACTTTGTTACGCCAGTTTAACCAGTTTAACCGCTGGTTATGACCTTTCGTTGTGTTTCAACTAATTAACCTCTAGTCGTAAGCACCTCTTCAAAAATACCACAACTTTCCAATTCAAATCACTATAATTTGGATATATAGACTGTGATCGCTGCGATAATGCGTTGTCGTTATTTTCTTCAAAACAATGTACAATAAAACAATTATTAGATTCGGTTTTTGTGATATCCGGAATAATCAAGGTCTCGGTTAGTGTTATCAGCCTCAGCCTTCGGCTTCGGCTGAGAACAGTTACCTCGACCTTGATTATTCCGGATATCACAAAAACCTCATCCAATAATTGTTTAGTATCTGTAGTTACTAAATGCTAACGAGGCTAGATTTTGACCCAGTATGGCATGAGCTCTTGTACACTACCACCTCCATTAACGACTACTTTAAAAGTGTGACATTTTGCATGGTCACTTATGGGAGTTCTACTGCTCAATAACAGCTATATTCCTAGTATTGATAAGCTAAGATCAGTTTTCAGGTACATCACACAAACAATTGCTACCTCATTCTTGTTTACCTCTTCCACAGTTGACACTCTTTCTGTTTCTTGTTTCCTTTTTTTTTGTTCTGCACACTAACAGAAGATTGACCAACATCAAACATGGTCCATATAAATTGATGACAGAAAAATATCTTTAAACCAAATGCATTTGGCCAGCTTCCATTATAAACTAAGAGCTAAAATGCAAACTGCTTGAGCTATATTTAAAGATATGCATGAAGATAATGTTTGGTGAAATTGCTTCATGACACATTGCAGAAGGGGTGTTCACCTAGATCTATCAATACATGCTATAACTCACAGGGGCACTAAAATATTGCGTGGTTAAATTTCTTTTTAGTTTGTACCTGTTCAGAAAATTCTTGGTCTTGTTCTGTCACAAGTGCGCGTCTGGTTTTCAATGTATCGCTAAATATAGAAACAAAAGTATATAATATATGGATGTGGGGTCAGGTGACCATAATGAAAAACCATCAAGATTAGGCCAGGAATATAAAAATGAATATGTAAAAACTGAATTTCTGTTACATATATTAAACTTGACTGTAGATTCCATCACAAAATATCCAATTGCACATTACACAATGTACATATATCATAATGATCAATTCTTGACGTGTGAACAATCATCTATTAAATGTTGCATTCTGGATTTTAATTGAATGGTTATTTTTCACACTTTACCTCTTTATAATGGACATACTTTTCAATCACTCATGCAGCAGTATTTTCACTTATTTTAGGAAATTGCTGATGCATTAATGGTGCAGACGTTGTCCATTTTGAAGAAAACCTGTAATAGTCAGACCATGCCCACTGGGCCTCGGACATCTAATGCACTTTAAACTGATACACTAATAAATAATAAAATTCAGTGTACCTTTTCTCTTTTAGGTCCTGGCATTGCACAAGTGCTTGTGCCAATGCCTCGCCCAGTTTTCTTTCGTCGAGGTTACTTTCTAGAAGAAAAGTGTCTCTATTTAATTCATAATTTTATCAGTTTCAATATTAAATCATCCAAGGGGGGTGGTGAACCATTGACCCACAAAATTCTTACAAGTTGCCCTAATTCAAAAGGGCTGCAAGGATATGTGCCATCTTAGAAAACTCTGGAAATATATTGAATCAATCATTATTATGCATTGTCTCTAGCATTTCTGAAACATGTAGCCTAATCCGTACACGCAACGAAAGCTCGCGTACAAAAAAAAACGGAAAAAGGAGAAAAGGTCGTCTCATCACCACAACAATCCACCGTAAGGAAAAAGATGGCAGCTGTACATGTTACCGCAATACCTTCTAGTTGTGAACCAAACTAAACCCACTGGGCATATAGAAAGATGTTGTTTAACGGCAGTCGTTCCTACACGAATAGCATTGCTCTTGTCGAGTTTGAATGACTGACAGTTTTTCTTTTTGTTTTTATATGCTCTTTTAGATTTTTCGTGCACAAAGCATTATAGGTAGATGTACCAGTCGCCATCTTTTTCCTTACGGTGGATTGTTGTGGTGATGAGACGACCTTTTCTCCTTTTTCCGTTTTTTTTTGTACGCGAGCTTTCGTTGCGTGTACGGATTAGGCTACATGTTTCAGAAATGCTAGAGACAATGCATAATAATGATTGATTCAATATATTTCCAGAGTTTTCTAAGATGGCACATATCCTTGCAGCCCTTTTGAATTAGGGCAACTTGTAAGAATTTTGTGGGTCAATGGTTCACCACCCCCCTTGGATGATTTAATATTGAAACTGATAAAATTATGAATTAAATAGAGACACTTTTCTTCTAGAAAGTAACCTCGACGAAAGAAAACTGGGCGAGGCATTGGCACAAGCACTTGTGCAATGCCAGGACCTAAAAGAGAAAAGGTACACTGAATTTTATTATTTATTAGTGTATCAGTTTAAAGTGCATTAGATGTCCGAGGCCCAGTGGGCATGGTCTGACTATTACAGGTTTTCTTCAAAATGGACAACGTCTGCACCATTAATGCATCAGCAATTTCCTAAAATAAGTGAAAATACTGCTGCATGAGTGATTGAAAAGTATGTCCATTATAAAGAGGTAAAGTGTGAAAAATAACCATTCAATTAAAATCCAGAATGCAACATTTAATAGATGATTGTTCACACGTCAAGAATTGATCATTATGATATATGTACATTGTGTAATGTGCAATTGGATATTTTGTGATGGAATCTACAGTCAAGTTTAATATATGTAACAGAAATTCAGTTTTTACATATTCATTTTTATATTCCTGGCCTAATCTTGATGGTTTTTCATTATGGTCACCTGACCCCACATCCATATATTATATACTTTTGTTTCTATATTTAGCGATACATTGAAAACCAGACGCGCACTTGTGACAGAACAAGACCAAGAATTTTCTGAACAGGTACAAACTAAAAAGAAATTTAACCACGCAATATTTTAGTGCCCCTGTGAGTTATAGCATGTATTGATAGATCTAGGTGAACACCCCTTCTGCAATGTGTCATGAAGCAATTTCACCAAACATTATCTTCATGCATATCTTTAAATATAGCTCAAGCAGTTTGCATTTTAGCTCTTAGTTTATAATGGAAGCTGGCCAAATGCATTTGGTTTAAAGATATTTTTCTGTCATCAATTTATATGGACCATGTTTGATGTTGGTCAATCTTCTGTTAGTGTGCAGAACAAAAAAAAAGGAAACAAGAAACAGAAAGAGTGTCAACTGTGGAAGAGGTAAACAAGAATGAGGTAGCAATTGTTTGTGTGATGTACCTGAAAACTGATCTTAGCTTATCAATACTAGGAATATAGCTGTTATTGAGCAGTAGAACTCCCATAAGTGACCATGCAAAATGTCACACTTTTAAAGTAGTCGTTAATGGAGGTGGTAGTGTACAAGAGCTCATGCCATACTGGGTCAAAATCTAGCCTCGTTAGCATTTAGTAACTACAGATACTAAACAATTATTGGATGAGGTTTTTGTGATATCCGGAATAATCAAGGTCGAGGTAACTGTTCTCAGCCGAAGCCGAAGGCTGAGGCTGATAACACTAACCGAGACCTTGATTATTCCGGATATCACAAAAACCGAATCTAATAATTGTTTTATTGTACATTGTTTTGAAGAAAATAACGACAACGCATTATCGCAGCGATCACAGTCTATATATCCAAATTATAGTGATTTGAATTGGAAAGTTGTGGTATTTTTGAAGAGGTGCTTACGACTAGAGGTTAATTAGTTGAAACACAACGAAAGGTCATAACCAGCGGTTAAACTGGTTAAACTGGCGTAACAAAGTGCAAAACCAACTGCAATTCTTAACCCTTTAGTGCCCAAGGGGTCTCACTTCGACGAGTAAAATCGTCTGGCGTTAGACAGACTAAAATCTATAAGTCACTATTGGGCATTAAAGGGTTAAAGGAGATAGTTTTTAACCCTTTAGTGCCCAAGGGGTCTCCCTTTGATGAGTAAAATCATCTGGAGTTAGACAGAGTAAAATCTATAAGCTACTATTGGGCATTAAAGGGTTAAATTTGAGCATGTGTCGTCAATCGGGGTGTGAGGGAGACTGTTAAAAAAATCTAAATTATGCCGAAAAAGAACTCAAGTCAGTGTTGAAGTATATACACTCAGAAAGGCTTGATTAGATTCTTATTGCCTTTACACACATCTCACATAATCTCGTTAAATAACGCTTATCCAATAACAATGTCTTATAGTCTATTTCAAACATTTCCCAACAGCATGTTACTGAGTCGTCAGATAGTGACACAGAGGTATGTACAGCTGTGCTCTTACTTTAACTAGACATGACTGGATCATGGCAGGCTTGATTGACTTGGCGGGCTTGGAATAAAATAGACTGAAATAATTTGGTTCAAATTGTGATGACTGGATTGGATCGGTCTGGACTACCTGGTTTGGAATGGAATGAACTGGCTGGACTGGATCGGACTGGACTGGCCGGCTTGGACTGGACCGAACTGGCTGGACTTGATCGGTCTGGACTGGCTGGTTTGGACAGGACCGAACTGGCTGGACTGGATCGAACTGGACTGGCCGGTTTGGACTGGACCAACTGGCTGGACTGGATTGAACTGGACTGGCCGGTTTGGACTGATCCGAACTGGCTGGACTGGATCAGTCTGGACTGGCTGGTTTGGACTGGACCAAACTGGCTCGACTGGATCGAACTGTAAAATCTACCTTGATTTAACAAATTACAAGGTCAACACTCGACAGAAGATAAACGCTGAACAGATCAACAGTTAGAAAATCCTTTAATCCTTATGGTAAAGAGACAGCAACCTTTCAGTCAACGGCTTATTATATGTCATAGACATTGGCACTATAGTATTTCCACAGAAGTCACCTGTTTAACAAATCAATCATTAACTATGACCTCGATTTATAGAAAATTTTGGTCATTTTCCCTCAAATTCGTTATATCGAGGTTTTTGATATAACGAAGCCTCGACTTAACGAACAAATTTGGCCGGTCCCAAGCGACTTCGTTAAATTGAGGTTCCACTCTATGGACTGACTGGCTTGAACTGGACTGGACTGAACTGGTTGGACTGAATTGGATTTGAATGGACTGGAACGGACTGGATTGGATTAACTTCGACTGGACTTTGACTGGACTGATTGAAATAGACTGAACTATACTGGCTAGACTGGACTGACTCAATTAGACTGGACTTTTAATGTTAATTACATGAACCAGCAGTCCAGCTGCTACATGTATATTTAGCGGAGTATGACAGTTGGATTTTTTTTCTGCTGTCATGTCATTAGGTTCTGATACTAAGCAATTCGCGAAGTAATTCAAAACTGTTTTTTACTGCGTCCAAATTATGATTATTTTAAATTTGGTCTTTCGTGCGCGCGCACTTGCAGCTAAAAACCCTTTCGAGCCTCCTTAAATTATCATTTGAATAAGTTTTCTCAATTCAACTATTATCATGATATTCGAGACGTGAAAGGTGCATGATCCTCAAAAACATGTGCATGATGTGCATGATCCTATCACCTAATTTGATGTCGCGTTGGTATACCTAGCTGTTTGTCAGTTCTGAGCGAACGCGTTGATTCACAAAGCAAATGGCAGATTTACACAGGCGTTTACACCTCCTTAAACTCGCGAAGAAGAGGAAAAGTGTGTGGCCAGCGCCATTCCGAGGTAACGTGTGCATTTAGTCTGATAAAAGTTCTAACGTCAGTGCCATTTTAGGTCGGAAGTGTACAGCAAGGTTGAAAGTGAATCAAAACACGAGGTCGCCACCATTGAGCGAGAATTTAAATTTAGAAAAAGAATGACCCTTTTTTGTTTTGGGTAGTTTAATAACTGTATCGTTACATTCAACGTTAGCAGTAAGTAATTTAGGTTTAAAGTTTGTTTCGTAAAATGTGTGATCAAATAAAGTTGTTTATCGCCACGTGTTTTTGTTGCTTTAGCGATATGCAGATTAAAAAATCGTTTGAAACAAGGCTGTGTTTTCAATTCGTTTTTCATTGGGTTTCTAAACCCATCCACCTGACCAGAATAAGATGCTCTGGTTGGGTACGAGCTGCACGAATAATTAATGAGTTAGAGAAATATTACATGAAAGAGAATCAACATGCAACAAAGCGCAGTCTTTTGGTGGAAAGGCAAAAGGACTTTTTCGACTGTATTGATTCGCAGCTTGAGTGGGGCGGCTGGTGTTGCACGAGCCATAGAATTACAGAACTTCATGGCCGCCAAACTGAAAGGTAATCATTCTTTGTTTTGCTTCGGGTCGCATTATTAGTATTAGAGCTCACCTTATCGGTGTAAAAATAGTGTAAACTGTGTTGGTACGTGCGTGAACTTTTCACTGTGGGAAGGAGAGTTTTGGATTCAATGAGTTATTAATTAGAGCTCGTTTGGACACTCGTTAACGTCTTTCATCGATCGGTGAACTAGTTTCACGCCGTTGCAAGCATCGAAAAACAGGTGAATAAAATTAGATTGCTTAAAGTTTTGTTTGTAAAGAAATTGATTTGACTGAACTGAACCAAGTTGCTGTGTTTTGATTACTGTTGTAGTAGGCTTTCCCCGTGCTACTGCTAGCCTGTTAAATAATGACAACCGGCAAGCCTGTTTACGCGACCGAAGACCTTGAAAGCTGTCCTTTGAACAAAATGTTGCCCTTGATTTGATAAAAAAGTAATCGCAAGTGCTCTCGGGCAATAAAGGATTAATGTCACTTGTATTTTCAAAGTTTTCCAAATTTTGTTAAAACTTTGAAAATACTCGTGAAATTAATCCTTAATTGCACTCGCCGCATGCGATTACATATACAAAGCACTAATTTGTATTACATGTAATTATAATTATTCTGTGTGAGTTTAAATAAAAATTGACTTGACTTGTTTTCAGGTTTCTTAGTACTCAAGACTATTTGCCCTTGGGGAGAAAGGAAAGCAACAATAGCAGATCGCAGGTGAGATAAATAGCTACCTTACCGTGATTGCTGCAAGATTTGTCGTCAAGCAAACTCCAGCATACTTTCACAACAACAGTAATTTATTTCTAAGATGATTAGCGTGACTAACATTTTCCAAATGCCTATCTCCCTAGTTACCATTCAGGCTATGGTATTCAAATTCTTTCGAAAATTGCCTTTCGGTTGTGGTTCAAGCTCAATATATGTTGTTAACAGCTTAAAAACGTAAGTAAAATGCAGACATCAACACATCCTCTGCACTCGATCACAAATTTCTGAATAATGTGATGAGAGATTAAAAATTAACAATACAAAATGTTCAATGTCTCTTAATTACGATCTATATTCATTTGATTTACGGCATTTCAGTCACTTTTAGCGACAAATAAAGTAATCTTTGACAGCATTCAAAATTTATATCCAACTTTCGCGGTACATCGCGATCGTATGCAAAATTTTCAGTCTCTGATAGAAAAGAAAGTAATTAACCGTGACATGAGTGCAGTCTAGCGCAAAAGAAGTCATACGCAGACAAATTTCCCACCTGCTCTGCGCTGCAATTTTGCGTTTGCTTTTCAACGTTGGATTTCACCGTTGCTATTTTGCATTGCATTTCATTGTTAGATTTTAGTGTCTTTTAGCATTGTGTTTTAGCAGCATTGTGTTCGCGTCAAGGAGGCTGGCACCCATTTTTCAAAGTCTCGCCCCTTCAATGTTTGATGGCAAGTGCACGGGCCGAGCAACTAGGTCTATCGATGAAGAAAACTGCTTCGTGTAAGAAGGCCACAGAGTTACCCGGCTAGAGCTCCTCGCTTTTCTGCCCAATCAGCGGAACGGAATTCGACCACTTCTGAAACTGGTAAGGTAAGACTAAGGCCTAGGGCCAACATCGAATCCAAGTCGCGTCGAATAAATTTAAAATAGGTGCGACAAAGAGTCGACTTCATTTCAGCGTGGTAGCAAACGTCGATCCTATTTCACAAGTTGCACGTGTCCCCGGGCTATTATAGGGAGCTTAAGCAACCACGAGACAATGAAAAATGAATGAAAAATGAATTTAGATTTTACAAGCGAGATTCGTGACGTCTAGATCTGTTCAGTACGCCAATGGCTCTAAAAACGTGCTTACTGGGTGGCTGAACACAGTTTTTGATACCTGTTTTATTTACATTTTTCTCTAAAACCCTTGATCCTTTGGTCACCAAAAATGGCAGCAAGCAAGTTAACAACACAATCTTCAACTTTTTGATAATTAAGCTGACGTATGTACCGTTGCCATGACAACACGATCAAATATAAACAGGTGTTTAAAATCGGTTGTTTATTTGCAGAAAATCTAGTCATTAGATTTTCTTTATAATTTTCATGCAACAAGCTTGTAACGATACTCGCAAGTTAGCGCTATTTTGATAATAATTTAACAAACAGATCTTTAATTATCCCTCTTTGAAGGTTCACTGGCATATCTTGAATTTCCTTTGTTAAAGTTCAATTTTTTTTCAATCCTCCAGTTACTTATTTCCTTAAGTATTTTCGTGCCAAATTTCGTGAAATTCTAATGAGTGGTTCTCGAGAAATAAGCGCCTCCGAGAAGTCAATTTTTCACTCATTCGCACTTTTTTCGACTTACTACGCATGCGCTGCATTTAACTGGGTTCTTTTAGCAACAAAGAAATAGCAGAGCTGAGTTCTTTGCATCGTTACCTTTCTAACATACCTTTGTAATAAAAGAGTAAAACCATCAATTCAATACATTGTGTTCATTTGTGAAGAAAAATAGTACAGATAGTGCAGACATTGAGCAAATAAAATGATCGCTCTATTTATGCCATGTTTGTTTTTATGCAATACTTGTGCGCGCGCTGAATCACGTTAGCAAGACCGCGCGCCAAAACTGTGTTCGACCACCTTAATTAAGCTCCATATGCAACGACGGCGATCAATTCCAAACGGAAATACGAAAAACTGGCAGTCGTCGTCCACGTTCCGTAGACGACGCAGAACTTGGTCATTTCACGTTGTTGTTTTGCAGAGGACGGCAAAGGAATACAAAGATTTTTAACGGACGTGCTCAGCTATTGTTTTGCTCATTTAACCTTTTGTTAATCACGCGATGCGCGGCTAGTTACTGCTAGGACTTGCTAGCAAAATGCCGAAATACAGTGCTCGTACAGTTAATTGCGAAAACTAGAAAGAGAAGACTCGTATTACACACAGTTCTGAAAACAGTGTATCAGAGACGACAGCTTTTGGTCTATTTGGGAAGTTTGACCGTGCTTTTGTTAGCCAACAACAATGGAGCAGCAGTCATGGCAGTCTTGAGCGGCGGTCTTCATGTCAGCAATGGGAAGATACGTGATGTCTTTTTCATAGAGTGGTTATCTATTGTTTATCTTTTTCATATAGTGAATATCAATTGTTGTTGTTGTTTTTTTTAAATAAACAGAAAAAAATACACCAAGTACCTTCCCAGCAATGACTTTCTATAGTTCGCCATTCCCGGTCGCGAAATTATCTTTGTACAGCGCATGCTCGTCAGGGGGAATGACAGCCATGATGGGGGGAGTATTTTTGTGACGTTTGCCCAGTCCATCTCATTTGAACCAATTATTTTGTAATTTGCATGATTTATGAATCGAGTTTAGCGCGTATCGAGAGCGGCGTTTGCTGAAACGCCGAACCACTGTCGTCGAACCGATGCTAGAGTCGAACCAATTAATTTGAGTCGAATTTAATTGCAGCAAACGTCGCACCATTCATGCACCTATTTCAAAATAAATAGGTTCGACGAATTAAATTCGACTTAGATTCGACGTTTGCTCTAGGCCTAAGTTCCCAGGGGCTCTTCAGCTCTTAAAGTAAACTTTCGCCCGAAAACGATGAACAGTGCTCACATATGTAGAGTCGACCATTTTTAGATTACAGTAGTGGGCAAAAATTAATAGTCAGATGTGTTGTCATCTAATGTGCATAAAGTTTAAAAAAAGCCATATCTCTGGAACAGATAATGACATCAGAGCAAAATAAATGGCATTCATACTTATTCAAGTTCTCATCTTGGCATTTTTAAGTTAGGGGTAATATGAACTTTAAATCTCTTGATTATCCACATTCACATGTTTCAGTTGTGTTTTACACAAGGTTTTAACTCATGGCTAGGCAAAATATACATGTACTGTATGTGAGTTATTGTGAATAACCAAGTTCAGACTCATTATACTGAAGTGTTGTTGTAAACTAGCTCTTAGGCCATCCCGTCGGAGATGAGGAACGCAAAGCATCATTCGTGCCCAAAAATCCTGAATTGCACTTGCATTTATACAATTTTCTATACTATCGGCAATGTTGGCGATCATCTGGAAAAAGAAACCCCACTTTTTCTTTCCCAAATAAACTGAATAACTGTTTTTCTGACTAGTCAATGTAACAAAATATTATTTTGTACCAATGTTTACGTTTAGATTTCCAGACGTTGTGGAAAAAAAATGGATTTGCAAGATTCTTTGATAAGAACATTCAACTGGTGAAAGAAATTCACGTTACAAGCAATTGTAAAAAATATAATGACAAGGAGAGAACCACAAAAGCATACAGAAAGATGGCAAATTTCTATCCATATGGCACAGCAGTAAGTATTAGTCATTCTGGGTAATAGATGAATCATGCACAAAAGAAACTTAGGTGTAACGGTCCCCAGGTGGGATGTTTTAGCTGACTGTTGTTCGCTTTTTGTAATGTTTAAAACACGGCAGTGTTCTATCTAGTTTTAAAATTCGAATGCGAAGTGCGAGAATTTTTAAACTTGATAAAACACGTGCTTTGAGTGTTTTAAACGGCTTCAACAATGCAACGTGCTAGACAAGGTTTTTCGAAAACTGAGTAAGATAAATTTTGAACAGTTTTGTATCTGATATGCGCAGAATTCTAAATGTCTGTCCCACATGAAGGTGTTATGGCTAGTTGCATATAGACTGGAGGAAAAATCTGAATTTTCTCTTCCCTCAGACAGTGTAACAACACTACTAGGGAAAACTTAGTCTTTCTTTGGGACTACTTGGAGTTTAAAGGGAAAAACTAGTTTTTGGGACTACATGTACATGTACTTGGTGTTCGGAGAGTCACCATTATCTGTGACCTCGAACATCCAAGATTTCAAAGAATGACTGGAAAGGGACAACAGCGGGCCAGTGGTATGTGTAGATCACTCCTTGTAATTATGCTTTGAACCCTTATCATCCATGAACAACTTCGGGGGCTGGATGGTGTGGGGTACTCCCATATATGGACTATAAGGGGATATGCCACTCGATAAGGGTCTACACTGTTTCAACCAAATTTCATAAACAGGGTATTGGTTTTTAACAGGGCAAACATAAACAGGGGGTATACTTTCGCCCAATGTAACTGCCATAGACAGGAATCCATAATAATTCGGGCTGCAGTGCTCTGCTTCTGGTATCAGAAATAATTTTGGTTTGTTATAGCGCAGTCAGGAACAAGCCGTCAACAAAAATTTGTCATACCTAGTTTTACTCAGCTCGATTAGCTTTTTAGTTATCCTGAGTAAACATTACCTTTTTTATTAATATACATTCTATTGTAGAAGTTTAACTTTTTATTTGGTAATAAAGCTTGTTGGATTTATTACCTTCTCCTGATCCTGCTTCGTAATGGTTATGAGCTGTAGCTGTTTTGCCAGAAACTCGTGCTTGGCGGCCATACTAGCATTACAAGTCCCATTTTTAAAGCTAAAATATTCAGTTCTAGGAGATATTCCATAAAGCAAAACTAAACTTTGTGAGTAAATAAATGGAGTGGATTTACAGCCTTTCCCGTAAAACCGTGAACACCAGAGAAAATTTCTGGAATGTTTATTGTTTCGCGACCAATCAGAAGCGAGATGAAACCGCAAAAGATAACCGCCAAACCGCAGCATTAGTCACGACTTGATTCGAAACAACGAGCTGGCTTTTTCTTCCAACGAACTGGCTTTTCTTCCACGACTAACCTTCAAAACCCAAACTACCGAATTCGGAATAGACCTAGAAGCGAGTGTATAAAATTGCCAAAATTTACAACGGTACAAGTTTTCGGATGAAGGCTTCTCCGCTTCAAAAAAATACAGATCGAAAATCACCAATCACACAGCCAACTAGCACGACCTTTTAAACTGCACGTCAAGTACACCGGTCAGCCTCACTTCTGATTGGTTCCGCGTTATTTTTTGCCCTCAGACGCGCTGTCTAGTCTTCGTCTGATCCTATCTACTCGATTCAACATCGCTTTCCCGTAATATGTCACTAAGCATATCATTCATATCTATTCTTGCATATAAATAAGCAAAAATACAAAAAGAACAATTACAGTACTTGAAAACGGTAAAATTGAAGATTTATCGTGGAAGAAAACGCCAGCTCGTTGTTTCGAATCAAGTCGTGACTAATCCATGCTGCGGTTTGGCGGTTATCTTTTGCGGTTTCATCTCGCATTTGATTGGTCGCGAAACAATAAACATTCCAGAAATTGTCTCTGGTGTTCACGGTTTTACGGGAAAGACTGTAATTTGGCAACGTTTCGTCTTCATTGCCGTTGAGAGAATAGCCAAAAATAACTCGAAAACCAGTTCCATTTCCCCCTAACTCTGGAAATAAAATGCTGTACACCAGCGGCTTATGCTATTCACTACTTGCACAATACCATAATGCACCTCTTTAACCCCCCCCCCCCCCCCAAAATTTTGCATACTCATTGTTTGCAATTTCTTCTGGGACATGAACATGTCCCAGGAGTAATCTAAAACAATGCCTATGTAAATTTTTGGGGGGTTAAAAGAGATGTATTATGGGATTTGTGCACGTAGAGAATAAAACAGTGATTATCCTCTGACTTCCTTGTTTTGCACCGCGCATTATTTCTGCACACGACCGCCCTCGCATTTCGTTAAAAATACCCGACTGGGCTACGAACAGGATGTGACACAACAAAAGGGCAAAAATACAGAAATAGTTTGTGAACATCCGCTTTTTATGTTTCAGGTCTGTGCAAGATCGACAATGTGAAGGTACAGAAGAAAATTTTACAATTCCTTAGGTATTATATACCCGACGTAACTCATTGATAAAAATTGATAATCGATATTCAATTGATAAATTTGAGAAAAATTGATATCAATTTACTAATTGGTTATCAATTACTATTAGCAATAGACGCTTTTCTCCCTAAGTGCCACTACTAATTAGCAAAAATAAATAATAAACTTTTTCAGAAGAATAGAACTTGGTTATTAAAACATGTGGGCAAGTTTGCAATAAAAGTAGGATTGCTTAAGATAAGAGATGACAATACACTCAAATTAAATTAGTTTTAGTGATTTCGAGTTCAAAATACACCAAAACGAGGCTCCAGGTGGTTTCAGTGATAAATTCAAACTCTCTATTTTTGTTTACTCATAAATTCTTTGAAATACTTTATCTGAAAGTACATGTATTGGTTTCTAGAATCTTGTCAAAAGACCCTGTTCAGAATTCTCAAAAAATTGACTAATGAAAAGCGTCTATTGATAACAATTGATAGTCACTCAGATTTCCCCCGTTATCATATTGCTATCATTAACAATTATTCCATGAACGCGCGTTGGATACGAGATGGTAAATAACCAACGAGGCCCGTAGGGCCGAGTTGGTTATAGCCATGTTCATATCCAACAAGCGTGAATGGAATTGTTTTATTAAATTCGGTACAGTTGTATACTTGGAAATTATAGCTGAATGTTATTTAGTAAATAAACCACTTCAGGTGGCTGGTATGTCGGCTGATAATGTCCGCGGCTTAGACATTGTCCGAAAAATGAACATTTGGCCGAAAAGGGCAAATGTGAAATTTTGAGGACAATCTCTCAGCCTAGGACATTATCAGCCAACATACCAGCAAGCCAGAAAGGGATTTATTTATTTTATAACCCTCCCATTAATTTTCATTTTGCAATTAAACCGCTTGTAAACATGGTAAAAAATCCAATGGTGATATGATGGTGAATGCGAGTGATTGTAGTAAGGGAGCTGATAAATTTGATTGGTTTATAACTAACTTTATTTCCACTGCGATTGGACCAAAACGTGACAAGCCGTCCTGTGAAATTAGGGACTTTTTAAGATACACTACGGCGGGCTGCTACTACGGCTACTTCGGCCGTGAGAGACTAGCCTGACAACTCCGTTCCCTCCGCAAACCTCAAACAGATTAAGATTTCGCCGTACGGCAATGGGTGTGTTCAGCATTTACGTGTCTTTACAAAAATGGATACGTTTCGACTTTATTCTACTTTCATATGACAAAGGCTTGATCAACGACAATGATTTCCTTCTCGTGTCGATCTTACATTTCAAAAAACTAAGATTTGCCTCTCAGCTGCTTTTAGAACCGCTGTAATTTAAACCACAAAACAAAATAAGCTTGACACTGATAAAAAGCTCGATTTTAGCACGGCTGGGGTGTTCGTGCAATGTGATAAGTCCGAAAATACAAATCTTTCAATTCTAACAAAATACAGTTTGAACAGCTCAGCTTAGTAGATACATAGAGGATATTACATGCCCGCTTGTGGATATGAATTTTATCTTCGAGTGTTCAACTCGATATCTCACGAGTGAGCGCAGCGAACGAGTGAGATGTCGAGTTGAACACGAGAA
>JAHPZR010039626.1:67500-73196 GCA_019787425.1 Platygyra sinensis | reverse complement strand
ACACTTTACTATGTAGTCTTTGGCAAAGAGCCAAACAAAGAATGTCATGATGCTAAAACAAGTGACCAACAACCACAAGAAGACGGTGTAATGAAAAATGAAATGACAGGACTTGAACAAGAGGAAATGGAAAATGACACACCAAACAACAAAACATTGCCAGGTGAAAACAGCACAATGCAGTACAAAATGCTTCATCTTTTTATTCAACTTTCAAAAATGATCCTTAATTCTTGCCCTATAGAAAAGAAACCCTAGCACCAAGCTTGCAATTCATTGATTAAAAAACTGACCCTTTCACTTTCACAAAGCTAACCCGAATTTACTATTTACAACTTACAATAATAACTTGTACAAATATTTAAAAGAGATTTAAACTTAAAAAACCCTGGGGAGCAATAGAAATGCACTTATATTAGAACATTTTCTCAAAATTACATTTAGTACATGTTTGACCTAGTTGAAATAACACATTTAATCTAGTTTAATCAAAGACTTAACACATCAATCACAAAGTAGGGATTTAACCTAGTTTTAAGGTTACTGTAGACCTTCAGAGGCCAAGTTTTGCGAATGTTTTTTTCTTTGCCCCTGATATAGCTAAAACATCGATTTAAAGTTTGGAGAAAAAATAGGTTAAAATCATTTAACGATCGCGAGATATCGGAGAAAAACTATTTTGGAGAAGAGCTAATAAATAACTAAAGGCGTTATAATCCCATTAAACTCATCTAGCGCCTGTGGACTTTTCGCGGGAAATCTTATCCAGGACTCAAATTGCAAGCATTTGCATATTTTGTTTACATCGAAAGTTGTGCTGTTTCGCGTCATTTAGGTCGCTGGCATCTGTGAATTTTTTTAATGTAGAGTCCGTGAAAGCTCACACTATGAATTCATCGAAAAGACAGACGACGCCTTGGACAAAAACTCGTAAGAAACCCGGGCCGAAGAAAAAGGAGAAAGGCGAACATTTCGATGAAAGCAGGAAGAAGGAACTCGCCACCAGTGACAAAGGCTCCTGGTTTGACCAGCCTTCAAGCGATGTTTCACAAGTTTCACGACAGACTTTGAAAATAAAGCTTACCCGAGCGAATTCGTGGCGGCGACCACGTATTGTTTTGGGTCACGCTCGTCGGTTGCCTGGACGTTTGGCTCTTGACCTCGTTCTTTGTTGGTCGCCACAACTTGTCTTCTTTTGCGCTGGTTTGTACTTTTTTTCTTTCTGTTTTTCGAGACGCTTTTCTTTTAACTTTACTCATTACTGGTATATCGCCGCGATCACTATTTGATGGTGTTCGACTGAGACTGCAAAAATTCCCGCGAATTCAATGGGCTATTTTTGTTGCGGGCGCTCAAGGTGTCCGAACCTTGTGTTTCATTGGTCGGCGGCATGACCAAGTTGACATCCGCTTTGATGAGGTGTGATAAGCGTTCAAAACTTCATGAGTCTAAAACTCGGGCTTTATTTTTGCGTGAATTTCCCTTCTTCAAGCGAATTAATAGGGTATGTAGATTTGACGTATTCTTATGAAATTTGGCCAAAATGTTCCTTGGTTATCAATGCGCAAAAGGGTGTGAGGCTTTTTTGATATTCCAAATATTTTTCCTTTTACGCGCTCTCAATTGGCGAAGATCCGCAAATATTCAATTCGCCATCTTCAAAGTAGATTTTCTCGGCAACCAATCGGAATATCGAAAAAGCCTCACACCCTTTTGTAGTCTATCACCTACTGATTGACATTATGCAGTTTGTTTGGTCGTACGTGCGTACAGGAAGGCAGGTAATTCAGTTAAGCAAATAGCGTCAGTTTTGCGTTCGAAGGCTTGCACGCGCTTACCGTTAAATCAAATCTTAAAAGAAATTATTTCTTCTGGTTCTAAATGTTATTAGCTTGACGGTGATATAGACTTTTCTATGGTTATAACATAAGCGACGCGCACACGAATGATTCTTCGGAAGACACCCCTGAAGGTCTACAGTAACCTTAATACAAACTACTAATTTGACCTAGTTTGATAACTGGTATTACCTGTGAACACATTTTACCTGCAACATATATACATAGAAAGTATGGGAACATACCTACTAAGTCCAATTTGTCTGGTAAGTTGCTCATACTTTGAACCTGTTAAACCATAAAACATTGTGTTGTTAGTTGAAGAAATCATGATAGAAAAAAAAAAATCTTTCATACCTAATCATGCTTCAAGAATATCACTTTGTGACAAAGTCTGAAAGGTCAAATTTTAAGCATAAGGCCAAGCAAGACAACAACACTGAAGTTGAATGACAGTTGATATAATTATTGCTTACAATTTGGAAAGAAATGTCCATAGGGTGGCAAGGCTCCCAAGACTATCTGAAAAATAATCTGCGCCACTAAGGCAAACACTGAGAGACCCAACAGTGCCTTCTGAAAATGCCCTGTAGAGCCATAAGCTGCAGAGATAAATACATTTTACAAATATGCAATAAGAAGAACAGGTAAATACATGTATAATAATTTAATTAACAAAATGTGACTTACAGGAAGTGAACTGAAAAAACTTGGATTGGAAGTTAATTCAATTTTACATTTATCCCTGTCACAACCTCTCTTCCTCTCCCCAACAAATTAATTTAATTTACCAAGTTACATATATCTTATAGTTAACTGGTACTCATTTATGCACTTGAAATGAGAATGGTACTATACAGAAAACTATCTTGCCGTAGAATGCAGCACAATTAACCTGGTGCCCAGTGCTTGAATTCAGGCTGCTTACAACCTTTAAGTTGCTCTAACAGAGTACAATTCAGCTTCACTAACTCACTACGATGGTAAATTAGATTTGTTGATAAATAGGTGTATGTGATTCACTTGCTTTAACAATGCAACTCAACAGTTTCACTGAAAACTATAAATACCCACTGTAGATCTGTTTTTGCTTGATGTACACTGTACATAGGTCTGGTAATCATGATGTTGCCATGAATCCCACTTACATCTCACGGTAAATTGTTAAGCTACAGTGGAACCGCCTTACGACCACCCAGTTAATACGGCCAGCTTGTTATTACAACCAATTTATTCTGGCTTGAAAAAAACCTTCGTCTGTCATTTTCTTATTTAAAGAAACCCTTTTAAACCGCCACTGCACTAGACTGGCCAGACCTTTATGGTCCATTGGTGACAAGATTGATGGGTTTCCATTGGACACAGTACATAAACAAGGAGTCAGAATATCTTTACAGCTGCACTTGTCAAGAAATGAAATTGACAATTGCGTCAAGTATACTCAATCACTTTATGAAATTCCCTATCTCATCCTCCTATCTCTGCCTCTACCTCCTACATCTATGGAGCTAACTCTCTAAAAGAAAAGTACACATGTCAAGTGATCTGTCACACCTCGTGAGGGATTGGGTAGCAGAGGAATAGCCAGAAGACAACACAAGTAAATGACAGAGAAACCATTCAATCTGAAGCAGCAAGCTGAAAAAGAAACAAACTGTTTAAAAACAATCATCTACAGTTGAAAGTAATTTGTCCCATAGTAGCAACTGAGTGATAACGGTCATTAATGCAAGTGCAGCTGTAACACTACTCGAACAGAGACCTGAAAAAAATTCAGGCTCTGAGCGGGATTTGAACCCACGACCTCTGCGATGCCGGTTCAGTGCTCTCCCAACTGAGCTATCAAACCACATGAGAGCGGTGATATATGAGTTAGCCCTTTATATGGGGATGTTTAGACTTGGCCCAAGTACAGTAAAGATGAAAGTAATTGTCTCATACATGTAGTAGCAATTGAGTGATAATGGTCATTGATGCAAGTGCGGCCGTAACACTACTTGAACAGAGACCTGAAAAAAATTCAGTTTCTGAGCAGGATTCGAACCCACAACCTTTGCGATGCCGGTGCAGTGCTCTCCCAACTGAGCTATCAAAGCCACATGAGAGCAGTCGTATATGGGTTAGCCCTTTAATATGGGGACGTTTAGACTTGGCCCAAGTACAGTAAAGATGCATTGACTGTAATCATCTACATGTACAGTGTTGAATCAAACAGAGAATATTCAGACATGCTTATTCAAGACAATTTAGTGTCACACATAGCGATACTCACTGTTTACAAACAAGTCTTTTGATATTTAAATTTTGCCAACCACAGAACAAAAGAATCCTTTGCTTTGACAGCCAATAAACCTCTGGTTGGCACATTAATGACAATAGGTGGCGTAATGGTGAGTATCGCTATAGCAAGTAAAAATTTTCAAAAGAGCAGTTTTGAAAGTGTAGTCAAATTACCAACAAATTACGTCACCAGCAATTATGGAGTTGTACATGCATGTAGCTTATGTGGTTGTTTAACTGACCAACTCCTTCGAGAGCTTTCGATTCCAAAGAACTGAAAGAGATGTCAATTAAATGACATTCTTCCTCCCTCTAAAAAAAACGATTTAATCACACGGTAAACGGTTTAAAATAATGGTTGATAAGTGGCATTTCAAATTGATTTGTCAAGTTGTACGTCTGAGCAGGCCGATGTCTCTCACCGTGTTCAATAATTATAAAAATTAAAATTGCGCGCAAAACAAAACCTCAGCGCAGTCTCTTAGAAACATGAAAAGCTGGTCTGTCAACACAAAAAAATCACACGGTAAACGGTTTAAAATAATGGTTGATAAGTGGCATTTCAAATTGATTTGTCAAGTTGTACGTCTGAGCAGGCCGATGTCTCTCACCGTGTTCAATAATTATAAAAATTAAAATTGCGCGCAAAGCAAAACCTCAGCGCAGTCTCTTAGAAACATGAAAAGCTGGTCTGTCAACACAAAAACCTATTCAGTGCAAAGCAATTGAACCAACGTTTATAGAACAAATCGTTTCACTCAAATATACGGGGAAATATACAAGAGAAATACACCCCCATGCATCACTGACGACGATTCATCTGTTGTGAAGTCAGCCAGAAACATGATAAAGAAACGGCATAAGAACGCACCTCCTAACAAGACGAGAGGAAGAATCCATCTTAACAGAAGCGTGCAGACTACAGGTGACGACATTTCTTGTTCCTCAGAATATGCAAGTGTTCTCCTTGGGAGCTTCAAACGAAAAAGATGACGACTCCGCTATTTGCGAGCTGTGAAAAGTTTCAGCTTTACCCCCGAATCGGGGGACATGAACGTATGGCTCCCTGTAGAAAACGCTTGATAATAGAGAACTTGACAAATATCCGGGCTGCTTGGGAAATTTTAGTGAGAAATGAAGATCTTCAGTTAGTTTGAATCAGCGCTTCCCAGTCAAGAAACCAAAATTAAAGCAACTGGATGGATTCTGGATTTTCTTCAATTTTCCTGAAAACACGAGCCCGCGGCTTATCGACTGGTGGTCAGCTGTACAAAAATTAGTTTCATAGCAACTTTCTGTCATGTAAAGCATCTAGAGCATCCTATATTGTCTCAAAGTACTCTGATACCACTCTGATATTTTTTGTCCTAATTATCGATCCTAAATTATGGTTTACGTTTAGGAGTTCTGCCTATTGATTTTTCTTTGTAAATTCTAAGTTCTCCTCAGTTTAAATTCTTAAGATCTCTGAAAGTTTTTTTTATATATATCTTTCCATCTGCAATTTTGTATTCCCATTGCCGCTTTTCGCTTTCGAAATTCTGCTCGATATATATCGGAAGAGCAAAACATCGCACA
>JAHPZR010039626.1:50000-60000 GCA_019787425.1 Platygyra sinensis | reverse complement strand
TGCACTATCATTGACTATCATCAACTATCATTCAGTTTGAGCTTGTTCAAATTCTTCATGATAGTCGATGATAGTTTTTCTCGTTTTACCACGTATACGATAGTCCATGATAGTTTTTCGGTCAGCTGTTTTGGTAATCACTGGCCCGATAGCGGCCAGAAAACATGCTGCCGCTCTCTTTCGTCACGAAAAATTCATGCTTTTACAAGTTTGTCTTACGGGAGGCTATTTAGTATTCACATTTTTACGCGGAAAGAGCTCGGAACTTGCTGCTCTCGTGACTTTGCTTGCGCGACTGCCGGTGAACTATCGTCAACTATCACGAACTTCTTTGGCCGTTTGACCATTTGAACGATAGTACGTTGGTGATAGTTGATGATAGTTAGGGAAGAACCAACTATCATCGACTATCATGCCCCGTTTGACCAGGGCTTAAATCTCTTCAAACGTTCTTTATAGAAATTTGCTGTATGGGAACAAATGGTGAGCTTTTCTCGTTTTCAATACAGTGTAATCCAACACAGAAGGCTTCGCTAAATCTATATATTAAACTTCTATTATGAGTAAAGTAAAATCCAGGTTCGGAAATATTCAGTAGTCGTTAATTAACAAACATATCCCCGGTTCTTCACTCAGATACTGTTGTGGTCTGCACGGTACATAATGGCGGCTGCTCACGCTGGAGTGAGCTCTCCGATTTCTAAGCGATATGCTCATCTACTCGCAATTTATTTCCTTGCCTTCAGTCTCACAGCGAACCTTATCACCAAGACTGAGATTTTTCATTTCGAGACTACGGTTTCTGCACCTCATCCTCACTGGCTAAATTCTTGCCAGAATATGAGACTACGGCCGAAGCGCTATTTAGGAAGTCGTGTACCGTACTCAACGAATGGCACAAGTTTCTTTCAACTCGAGAAGATCTTCTCTTGTGGAGATGTATCAAGAAATCCTAGTCCTAAGGGGATGAAAAAGGAGCCTACAGTTAAACTCTGATTTGCGTGCAGTGAATGCAAGAAGTGTGTCAAGTTCAACCAAGACGCCATCTTGTGTGCTTCTTGTACCTCGTGGTCACAGGTCAAGTGTCTGGGAATGACTAAAACTATGTTTCAGTACTATCTCAAGCACCCCGAACTTGACGATTCATTGAACTGTAAGTTTTGTTCCACTCAAATGTACAAGAAGCTGTAGAGGTCGTAGAGGAGCCCAAAAACTCTACGCTTTTCGTCGATCATATTTTGTGCCGGTGAGGTATAAAACAATTCCCTTGGATCAACAATCAGCTAAAAAAGGCAATTCGATTGAGAAATAAATTATATAAGAAATATCGTCGTTGTCGATCTGATGACACATGGGAATGCTATCGACTTCAAAGGAATTTGGTGACCAAATTAAAGCGAATTGCAATCAAGCGATTCTGCTCTGGCTCTGCGGCAAATGCTATTACTCCTGGTGGATTCTGGAAAAGAAAGAAATCACTGCTTCCTGCCACCAATGACTTTTTTAATCAGGAAATTAATATTATGGATGACGGAAAAATTGTTATGGAACCGTCAAACCTATTTAACGCTTTTTTTCAACTCCCATCCTACCTCAGTCAGTCCTTGCAGCAGCACAGGAAGATTTTAGCAGCCATTTTAGTGTGACATCTATTTTAGCCAATGACGTCCATCTAAACTTCTCATTTCATTCAATTAGTGCTGCATATATTGAATCCTTGCTTGGTAAAATTAAGAGCAATAAATCTTGTGGACCAGATAACATCACACCAAAGATTTTTAAACTGTCTGCACCAGCTCTTGCCGTCCCAATGACCAATCTTCTAAATCACTGCATAGCAACCTCTGGGTGGCCAAATGAATGGAAATTGAGCAATGTCACACCAGTCTTCAAAAAAGGTGATGCATTGCTAGTGTCGAACTATAGACCTATTAGCATCCTTTCGGCAATACCAAAAATAATGGAGAAAGTCATGTTTGATCAATTATATGATGCCTTTCAACCTGTCTTCTCTCCTAACAACTGATCTCAAAAACCTTAGCTCAAACTGTTTTAGTAAACAAGTTAAACAGCATTTACTACGTAAGCAATCTTACCTTTAAAGATCATTTCAAAATAGGATTATCCTTCTTCCCTTTCTGTTTTATAGTCTTATAGCTGCCTGATTGTAGTAGCGCTATGCCTTTTTTTTTTTTTTTCCCTTTTTGCATGCATTTTTGCTCTTTTTTTCGCTTTTTTTTTTTTTTTTTTTTTTTTTTTTTCTATTTCATTCCATTTCGCCTTCGCTATACACTTGTGTGAGTGTAAACACCAGTTTGAGTGTAAGCTACAAAAATTACAACATAGCAAGCCTAGGGCTGAACTCGAAAACCTTAGGGTTCATTTTGGCACTAGGCATTTCCTTCGTAAACTATATATAATCTCAAAATTACTTAACATCTTAACATAAAAAAAGAAAATATATATAGATCTCTTGTAACCTTACTTCAAAAGGAAATGCAAATAAAATTATTGTTGTTATTGTTGTTGTAACATGTCTGGGTTCCTGCGTGGTCACTCATATTGTACTGCTCTTGTTAAAATGATTGATGACTTTCGGTGGGCGCTGGATTAAAAAATGGCTACTTGCTCTGTTGCAATTGATTTAACCAAGGCATTTGATTCAATATGCCATAATTTACTTTACGCCAAACTACATGCCTGTGGCGTCAGTCAAGGAGCAATGGAATTTTTACAGTCCTACCTTTCCAACCGACAAAAAAGAATTAAATTTAATGGACTTCTATCTGACTGGTCACTTGTCCTATGTGGAGTTCCTCAAGGTAGCTTCTTGGGGCCACTCTAATTTAATATATTTGTTAATGACTTAAATTGTGTTGCACCAATTGCCTCTCTGCGTCTTTATGCTGATGACACTACAACATGTAGCTCAGCTACCAACACTACGGCATTATAACTTACCTTTAATCAGGATCTTCTGAAACTATCTACCTGGTCTTGTTCTAATTATCTGACAGTAAATCACACCAAACCTCAAGCCATGATTTTGGGACATTTTGACTACCAACCTGTCCTTAGTATTGGCAACTCTATTATTGAAATAGAAAGCTTTCTGGAGATCCTTGGTGTTCACATTGATAATAAACTCTCCTTCAAGGCCTACGTATCTGCCATCTTAAGGTCATTCCACTGAAATAAAACCTTCACTGAGATTTTTCTCAAACTTTGCCAATTGATAGTTCACATTATAGAAACTTAAATTTTGAAATAAAAATGAGGGGTCCCCATGTTCGTTTAGGAGTAGCAGCACCTTGTTTATTCCATATAAATCCCTATAATAGCACCATGATTATAGTCACGATTGCTTGCTAAATTCACGTTTCTGACGATTGTTTTTTCCTCAACACTCAGAATTGACCCATATTTACTTTACCTAGAGAAATCTAGTATTCAATTCAAAACAACTAAAAAAAATGCTAGGTCACTGTAGTCGTTTTCAAGAAAATGAAGATTTACCTCTTTGGCGAGGTCCAGCCGTAAAGAAAAAACCGCCATTTTCTAATGCGCGCGCGCTAATCACGCACAAAATTATGCGCAGTATCGATGCGCAATGCAATACTGGGGAATGACCTTAAAGAAGGTCTATGCTAAGATCAGAGCTTTGAGGCGATTGCAGAGACTGGTACCTACTGACGTTGCACTAATTTTATACAAGTGTTATATTTTACCCCATCTGGAATACTGTAGTCCACTTTTATTAGAAATAAACAAAACCATATCCAATAAACTTGAAGCTGCAAATTATTATGCATTGAAAATCCTTTTAAATGTCGGAAACGACATGGATTAGAACTCTGTACTGTCCATAGCAGGAATGAATTCTTTGGAATTTAGAAGATATGAACAATCACTTTCATTAGTATATAAATGTAATAAGGGAAATGGCCCTAGCTATATTTCTAATTTCCTAAGTTCCGTGTTACACATTATAATTTAAGGGGAGGTGGTTGTAACCTTGTTCAGCCCTCCTATAACAACCAGTATTTCCATAATTCTTTTACTTATAAGATTACTTACTTATGGAACAAGCTACCTACATAAATTAAACAGTCACCTAATTTAAATGCATTTCATAAAAATTTGGAGTCCATTAATCTTTTAAATTTAAGGAACTAGCTGTCTATGTAATTACTGCCAATCAAAAATTGTTTATAATCCTTATGTGACAATCTTAGGTTTTTTTGTATACATATTTACAACTAAATGTTACATAGTTTATTATAGTTGGACTATAGTTGTTTATAATTTTCTGTATGTAACTCCTATTTAATTTTGATATTATTTTTATTATGTACTAACTTTTATTTTATTTTAATTCTGTTTTTGTCATGCGTTTTATACATGAGCTCTCTGGCTCGGATACTGAGGGCAACCTCAATCCCACGCTATGACTTACATAAATGGATTGATTGATTGATTGTGGTAAAATTTTACAAGAATTTTGTATATATTAAAAGAAGATGAATATGCTAAGTGTTCTTCGTTCTAAAGATTACCTGCTCTTTGCCTTTTTCTAGGAAAACGTAAAATGTAAATGCGGGTTCACTATGTACCGAGTTCCCAGCTAGGAAAGCTGTTGAAAAACAATACCGACTGTTCTACAGGCAACTGCCACCTTACAAAGTGACTCAAAGTGTCACAGAAGATTTTTGAAGTGCCTTCCCCCAAGGAACGTAGAACAAGTTTCTTAAACACGAAACTACCAGCGACCACTAAGCCTAGTGCAGTGTCTGTATATAGCAAAGGAAAATGCCCGCCAACACCTTACCCTACTCGACTATCTCCAGGAAATCAAAGTGCAACCATGCACCTGAGCCTATGACAATATTTGACAATATGACAATATAACGTATATTTAAAGTTGCACTGACGTATACGACCATCCTTACGAAATGAACGTGTCAGCGGGCATCTGCCTGCACTTATTGCTATTTGCAAACGGTATTAGAAGCGTTGCAAGATCTACAACTGATCTTTAAAAGACTGAAGGCACTTAAAATATTGCTAAGCAAGACTTTGATACCCCAAATGCCTTCATACTACATGTTGAGTATTAATAATGCAAGTAATATATTAGGTACAACTAAATAAAATAAAATGATAAAATGCTAAAAGCATTAAAACATTAAATTGTTAAAACGTCAGTTACACAGTGTTTCACGCCGAGGTGATCATCAGACTCAGATCATCAGAGCAGGTGCTCAGTCTGATGATGACCTCGGCGTGAAACACTGGGTAACTGACGTTTTAAAAATTTAATCTTTACCCATCTTTTAATGTTTTCATGCTTTTAACATTTTATTTTATTTTATCTTGCTCTGCAACCCAGCATCGAGCACTTTTCTGTACAAGTAAATTAACCATTGATAATTTGTAACTTTTAGGAAGATTGATTATTATTTTCAGGCAACAATCTTAATGAAGAGAACAAGACTTTTAAATTTGAAAAACATGTTTCGGCAACTCCTGTGCCATCGTCAGTTTACCGATGGAATTACAATGATGAACAATATATAGCGGAAAATTATAATAACAATAGTATGATACAACAACTGATTACAAAGAAAGATTAAGATTTACATGAAACAATTGTTGATTTAGGTAGGGTTTCTCCTTCCCTAAATCAACAATTGTTTCATGTCAATCTTAATCCTTCTTTGTAATCAGTTGTTGTATCATACTATTGTTATTCTAATTTTCCACTATATATTGTTCATCATTGTAATCCCATCGGTAAACTAACGATGGCACAGGAGTTGCCGAAACATGTTTTTCAAATTTAAAAGTCTTGTTCTCTTCATTAAGATTCTTACAAAATTGTTGCTTCTACGTCCTATTTTCAGGCAATTTGGCACGTATTCTTACCTCTTGTGGATTATGTTTATGGTGCCTTTCAATGTGGCGAATGACTGAGTTGTGGTTGGTAAAGTTCTTTTCTTCATCATAGCAACCACAGTTAGCAACAAAACAGGACCCACATGAAAGTTCTAAAAAATAGCGTCGTATGACCCCACTCCACCGTAGATTACAAATGTCTTTACACCCAAATCTTCCGCTGTTATCTCTGGCTTGGTTTAAGGGCAGCGGCTTGATCATATTGCAAGCTGCCCTGAACAGCTCTTCAAAATTTTCATGGGTTATCGGACCATCAACCTGAAATGAACGGATATTTTGTTACAAAAAAAGCAACTGGTCTTGCTTGATCACGGTTTTCGCCGAGAACATCGCACAGCATACCCTTGTTTTCGGGGATAACTTACGGTTCAGTGACCAGAGCTTGATTATGGATCACTTTAATTATTGTTACGAAAAATTGTGTAAGGCCCGGTTCAAACGTCGAACTTTTCATGAACCGAACCTAATGTTGCTATTAAGTACATGAGAAGTTTGACGTATGAATCAATAAGGACGGCAGATTTGTATTGCGGTCGACTAATGTACCGTTCTATCCGACTGGGCTAATCGGATAGAACGGCAAAAGATCGGCTTCGGTTCATACGTCGATCTTCTCATGTACCGAATCTAAGACATAAGTTACGCTAATGTATTTGCTGATATAATAGAGTTTGTGATTGGCTAGTGAGCTATCAAAAAGGCAGTCGTGCATGAAATGGTGTCACCGCAAAAAAATTAGCCAGCTACTGGAAACATTTCACATGCTTTTTTCTTCAAAACATAGTTACAAACTGAAACAGTTGTTAGTGTTTTTTTATTGCTGCCACAGCGATTGAGCCTGAAGCGAACGAGCGAGACAGCTCTCTAATCAGCAGAAGATTACATTATAGGGACTTGCAATCACTTTTCCTTACTAAACGCAAGGAATTGTGGTTATGCGCGAATGGAAGATTTAGAATGCGCAGTGCTATGGTGCAAGGGATTGTGATTATGCGCCAATGGATGATTTAGGATTCGCAGTGAACCATGTGCTTTCTTGCTGCTGATTTCGCTTTTTGCTTTTATTCTTCAGATCCTTACCATAGTAATGCTGCGGCACATTCTATTGATAGTGACATATTTTACGTAGTCATTAATCTATCTGCGCATTCCAAGTCTTACATTTTTTTTAAGTTAAGTGTCAACTTATGCATCAACTTCATGCATCATGACGCATCGATGGCGAGGTGTGACAAGGGTTACTGGTCCACTGATTACCGATTACAAATAATCTAATAACATTAAACCACAACCCGAAGAGACTGAAATTCGTGCTACTTTGTTTAGTTGTGTAAAACACTCACACAGTTCGTGTTACGTTGAACGATGTGCTGCACCGGCGGTAGCCCTAAGATGTCAGCTTACTTTGGATAAATAGCTTAGTTGTCTCTCATTTTTTTAAACGACTCCAAAATAAATAAATGAATAAATAAATAAATAAAATAAATAATCAGCTACGAAGACAATGTAAAACACTACTGCACAATCGCAACAAGAAAGTCACAAAAAAGAGAGCGACTTGTGTTGTTTTGAAAACTATACTAGAACAAAAAGAACATGCGTGCATTTAATGTCGCTCCCCCAAGACAACGGAACATTTATCAAATCTCGTCACCAACATGTAATTTGTATACAGACAAGCAAACGAACTTTGTTTGAACAGCTTTTTCATCTCAACTACTTTACTCCCGTTCGAACAGCTAATTCACCTCGACTACTTTACTTGGCGGCGAGTTGGTTGGTGGCTAGATGGTTTTTATGGTGGAGAGTTGGTTGGTGGCGAACTCCCTGGTGGCGAGATGAAAAGTTCGACGTTTGAATCGGGCGTAGAAGGGGAATATTTCAACTTAAGATATTCCGTATTCCGCTGTTCTCCAGGGGTGAATATTCCCATTCCTTGATAATATTTCGGAGGATATTCCTTATTATTTTAGTTTTTAAGTGCTAGGTAGAAGTTAAGTTTTACTTGATACTTAAGCCAATGATTGTTCATCCTATTTGAACTTGACTCTGAAATATTTCTTTCCATTTTCTTTTTATCCCTCGCGCTGATACTAAGAACCCTATATACAGTTTTACTAAAAAAAAAAACATTGAACGCAAAACCAATAGAAAATACCAAGAAACAATTGGTTTCCTTGCTCTGCTTCGCATTGAGCAGGGTTTTCCTTTTCAAAGAAAGTTGAAGTCGATGAAAGGGAAGCAGGCGGAGACAATTTGGGCGCATAGCGGCCAAGCTGAGCGCCGAAAGCGCGAACAACTAGGTGGGTCCGGGGGCATGCCCCCAGGAAATTTTGACAATTTAAGTGCTCTGAGACACAGTCTGGTGCATTTTGGGTGCCGAAATTAAGGAAATGAACAAGCTTAATAAACACCGAAGGTGGACTCTCGAATGAGTAAGGTCAGCGCTAGAGGGACGCCTGCGCATGATCAGGAATCAGAACCAGGTAATTGATTTTGTAAGTATTGAATGAGAGCATCATTGAGTAGTCTGTGTTTTAATTTAGTTTCACTAATAAATTTATTAAGCTGGCTGAGTATTTCCTATTCTCGCTTTTGCGTGTGTTTTATTAAAATATTCCGTATTCCATACCTTTTTCAGGTAAATATTCAATATTCCCCCCCTACCCCCGAGTTTGAACCGGGCCTAAGTCAAGTTCTAGAACAATCTAGATGCGGAAGTCATTCAGCCGTGACCGATTTGCATAATAACATTCCAGAACGTTCCATTTCTTATGTAATTATTCAGATTAGAACTTGGCTTGGGGACGCACCCCTGGGAACGAGGTTGGTGTTACAATACTCGTAACAATTATCATGGGTTAATGCAGGGAATAAAACACTATGGAAGAAAACAATAGACAGGGATATTACACCTGAAGAAGGTTAATGAAACAATAGATTCATTGGCAGGCGCTTAATCCACTTAATAATTCGCAACCACCCACCAGAACCCAACGCTAGTACTTACCCAATCGGGACCATCACTGCCCAAGGGAGTGATCCCATATGGCTGGTCAAGCGGGATAGTATCCTCCAAAGCTGTAAGATATGGCACTCGGTTAAGAAAATAGAAACACGGCCGGGAAACATTCATCTTGAATGTTGTCATATAATTTCAAAATATTACATGGCGGAGCATACCTCAGCTCTATTCCCAGCCCACTGTGTGAGCACCTGTTCCTTGCCTCTTACTAACGACTGGTGGTTTCATATCGCGAGACTGCGTGCGAGGCCCTTAATTGGATAAGTACTTCACGTATCCCTTATTATAGTGCATTTAGACATGTATTATAGTGTATTTATCTCTTATTTTAGTTTATTACATACACTATAATAAGGGATACATGAAGTACTTAGGATTAAAGTGCACCTAACCCCAAAATATTTTTTTCGCTTAAGTAAATCTTTGCATTTGTCCAAAATGCACCGTGCCTTAACTTTTTAAACTAAATCTTGACTTTTTAATAGGCTGTAAAAGTTACGAAATGTAGCCATCATCGGCTCCTTGACTGAGCTAGGAAGGGGCATGGGTCTATTCCTGGTTTGACGTCAGACGAATTTGCATAGTGGTAAGTCTTTGAAAATATGCATGCAAAGAAGAAGATAACAATTGATGTCATTAAGTAAATTGATTACCAGTTTTTATCTTTCTATCGGCACAAATTTCCAGCGAAGACCTTGAAGTCCTCAATGCAGCAAATTAGCTTGGTTAGAATACCCTAGAAAGGTGCAGATTCGGCATGGTTTTACACCAGTCTACTTTGGAAACAGAGGCCGTGAAAACCAACGGGCGATGGAACCCGATGACCTTCAGCTCAAAACAACAAGAAGCGGGCTGAAATACTTCGTCTGAGGCACGAGAGCGATGAAAAATCAGTCCACCTTCAAGGTAAATCCTTCAAGTGCTCCAGATTTTACACATTCTGTGTTTTACGGATGAAATTTCCGAGACTGAAACACATTTCTTTCCCGGCAGTAAAGCTTTTGAACAGTACGTCGGAAA
>JAHPZR010039626.1:30000-47500 GCA_019787425.1 Platygyra sinensis | reverse complement strand
TGAGTGACTATCAATTGTTATCAATAGACGCTTTTCATTAGTCAATTTTTTGAGAATTCGGAACAGGGTCTTTTTGACAAGATTCTAGAAACCAATACATGTACTTTCAGATAAAGTATTTCAAAGAATTAACGAGTGAACAAAAATAGAGAGTTTGAATTTATCACTGAAACCACCTGGAGCCTCGTTTTATAGTAATAATAATAATAAGTTTTGGTGTATTTTGAACTCGAAATCACTAAAACTAATTTAATTTGAGTGTATTGTCATCTCTTATCTTAAGCAATCCTACTTTTATTGCAAACTTGCCCACATGTTTTAATAACCAAGTTCTATTCTTCTGAAAAAGTTATTTTTTATTTATGCTAATTGGTAGTGGCACTTATGGAGAAAAGCGTCTATTGCTGATAGTAATTGATAACCAATTAGTAAATGAATATCAATTTAACAAATTGACGTCAGTTTTTTATGCGTCTGTCCTGTTATTGATCATGAATTTCGTCATCACATTGTCAAAGTAGCTGTGGATCCACGAGGCGATAGCCGAGTGGATCCGCAGACTACTTTGACAATGTTATGACGAAATTCATTATCAATAACAGGACAGACGCATTAAAAACTGACCTCAATTTGTTTTTTACGATAACAAATTGTCGAATTGCCGGCTCTCGCTCGCTGACGCGTCGCATGAATTTGAAATTCATGTGTACGTCCGCATATGGACAATAAAAATTAGCCAATGAGCGCGCGTGAATTTCTGCAGTTATCGTAAAAAGCCCTTTTCACGGTTACCTTTTCTCATTTGCATTACAATAAATTCTAGCATGTATGTGAGGCAATTTCGGGCTATTTTGCAGTTTTAGCCCGAAATTGCCTCGCATCGACGTTGGATTACATTGTAATGCAAATGAGAAAAATTAACCGTGAAATGGGCTATTACTCTCAAATTTATCAATTGAATATCGATTATCAATTTTTATCAATGAGTTACGTCGGGTAAATAATACCAAGGGAATTGTAAAATTTTCTTCTGTACCTTCATATTGTCGATCTTGCAAAGACCTGAAACCAAAAAAGCAGATGTTCACACACTATTTTTGCATTTTTGCCCTTTTGTTGTGTCATATCCTGTTCGTAACCCAGTCGGGTATTTCTAACGAAATGCGAGCGCGGTCGTGTGCAGAAATAATGCGCGGTGCTAAACAAGAAAGTCTGAGGATAATCCCTGTTTTATTCTCTACTTGCACAAAATCCCATAATACACCTCTTTAAATCCCCCCCCCCCCCCAACCCCCCACAAAAAAAAAAAATTTGCATAGGCATTGTTTTAGATTACTCTTGGGACATGTTCATGTCCCAGGAGAAATTGCAAACAATGAGTATGCAAAATTTTGGGGGGGGGTTAAAGAGGTGCATTATGGTATTGAGCAAGTAGTGAATAGCATAAGCCGCTGGTACAGCATTTTATTTCCATATTTAGGGGAAATGGAGCTGGTTTTACAGTTATTTTTCACTATTCCCTCAACGGCAATGAAGACGAAACGTTGCCAAATTAAATCCATTCCATTTATTTACTCACAAAGTTTAGTTTTGCTTTATGGAATATCTCCTAGAACTGAATATTCTAGCTTTAAAAATGGGACTTGTAATGCTAGTATGGCCGCCAAGCACGAGTTTCTTTGAACAGTTACTTTAAAGTTCCATTTTCTGGCAAAACAGCTACAGCTCATAACCATTACGAAGCAGGATCAGGAGAGGGTAATAAATCCAACAAGCTTTATTACCAAAAAAGAAACTGTTAAACTTCTACAATATAGAATGTATATTAATAAAAAAAAGATAATGTTTACTCAGGATAACAAAAAGCTAATCGAGCTGAGTAAAACTAGGTATGACAAAATTTTTGTTGACGGCTTGTTCCTGACCTGCGCTATAACAAAACCAAAATTATTTCTGATACCAGAAGCAGAGCACTGCAGCCTGAATTATTATGGATTCCTGTCTATGACAGTTACAGGGGCGAAAAGTATACCCTGTTTATGCTTGCCCTGTTAAAAACCAATACCCTGTTTATGAAAAATGTAGACCCTATCGAGTGGCATATCCCGTTATAGTCCATATATGGGAGTACTCCGCACCATCCACCCCCGAAGTTGTTCATGGGTGATAAGGGTTCAAAGCATAATTACAAGGAGTGATCTACACATATCACTGGCCCGTTGTTGTCCCTTTCCAGTCATTCTTTGAAACCTTGGATGTTCGAGGTCACAGGTAATGGTGACTACCCAAACTCCAAGTACATGTACATGTAGTCCCAAAAACTAGTTTCCCTCTAAACTCCAAGTAGTCCCAAAGAAAGACTAAGTTTTCCCTAGTAGTGTTGTTACACTGTCTGAGGGCAGTGAAAATTCAGATTTTTCCTCCAATCTATATGCAACTAGCCATAACACCTTCATGTGGGACAGACATTTAGAATTCTGCGCATATCAGTTACAAAACTGTTCAAAATTTATCTTACTCAGTTTTCGAAAAACATTGTCTAGCACGTTGCATTGGTGAAGCCGTTTAAAACACTCAAAGTACGTGTTTTATCAAGTTTAAAAATTCTCGCACTTCGCACTCGTGTTTTAAACATTACAAAAAGCGAACAACAGGTCAGCTAAAACATCCCACCTGGGGACCGTTAGACCTAAGTTTCTTTTGTGCATAATTCATCTATTACCCAGAATGACTAATACTACTTACTGCTGTGCCTTATGCATAGAAATTTGCCATCTTTCTGTATGGTTTTGTGGTTCTCTCCTTGTCGTCATATTTTTTGCAATTGCTTGTAACATCAATTTCTTTCTCCAGTTAAATGTTCTTATAAGAGAATCTTGCAAATCCATATTTTTTTTCCACAACGTCTGGAAATCTTAACTTAAACATTGGTACAAAATAATATTTTGTTACATTGACTAGTAGAAAAAACAGTTATTCAGTTTATTTGGGAAAGAGAAAGTGGAGTTTCTTTCTCCAGATGATCGCCAACATTGCCGATAGTATAGAAAATTGTATAAATGCAAGAGCAATTCAGGATTTTTGGGCACGAATGATGCTTTGCGTTCCTCAACTCCGACGGGATAGCCTATGAACTAGTTTACAACAACACTTCAGTAAAACGAGTCTGAACTTGGTTATTCACAATAACTCACAACAGTACATATATATATTATGTTTTAGTTAAAACGTGTAAAACATACTGAACTGTGATGGTAATCAGAGATTTAAGTCATCACCCCTAACATGAAAATGCCAAGAAAGGAACTTGAATAAGAATGAATGCCATTTATTTTGCTCTCGGATATCATTATCTGTTTCAGAGGTATGGCTTTTTTAAAACTTTATGCAAATTAGATGACAACACATTTGACTATTAATTTTTGCCCACTACTGTAATCTAAAAATGCTCGACTCTACATATGTGAGCACTGTTCACAGAAAAACATACTTCAACGCTAAAAACTAACGGATAAGTAACGGCCTTCATAGTGTTCTAAACCTTTTGTGCTAACATTCTGAGGACTAGCAAGTTCTGTCTAACGGCTCCTTACAACATTGTAACGCTTCTGCCCTGACGGTCTAACGGCTTAGTAATCCTGTTTAACGGCTCATGAAACGATCAGGCAACCCTTTAATGGCTGAGAAAAAATTCTAACGGATAAACGTGAAAGTGCCTTAACGCCTGCATCTGATTTGCTCGAGTGTTTACAATTGGCGCCATGCATGCTGTACAGCATCCTCGGAAACCCAGAGGCTACTAGCCGGGACGATGCGATCGCCCAATCAGCGAGGAGCTCTAGCCGGGTAACTCTGTCGCCTCCTTACACGAAGAAGTTTTCTTCATCGATAGACCTAGTTGCTCGGCCCGTGCACTGGCCATCAAACATTGAAGGAGCGAGACTTTGAAAAATGGGTGCGAGCCTCCTTAACGCGAACACAATGCAGCTAAAACACAATGCTAAAAGACATTAAACTCATCACAAATAGATGAGCTTGGGAACTGGTGCCTAAAAGGTTAGCGGGGAGCAGAAGCCGCAAGCCAGAGGGGAGGTATCCATGGTAACCCTGGAAGCGGGAACCACCCCCACAAGCAGCCGCTAACTGGCACCGTCACACTGAATAATCAGTGGAAAACAACTTACCTGACCCGTACTTACCTAAAGATCCCCCAACCAAGCGGGAGGGACGGGAAGGGGCGAGAATCCGCAAAGATTCGCTAAAGAGAGCAAATGATCCGCAAAGATCAACAAGCAAAACTGCATAAGAAAGGCAACAAGATCCGAAAAGCCCTGCAAATCTCCAACGGGCCGCCCCGCAGGTCACGTACCGTGAAATGTGAAACTGCTGGCTGCATTCCTTTGAGTCTAACTTTGCCTAAATTATATTTAGCCACATCTAAAATCTAACACTGAAATGCAATGCAAAATAGCAACGGGAAATCTAACGTTGAAAAGCAATCGCAAAATTGCAGCGCAGAGCAGGTGGGAAATTTGTCTGCGTATGACTTCTTTTGCGCTACACTGCACTCATGTCACGGTTAATTACTTTCTTTTCTATCAGAGACTGAAAATTTTGCATACGATCGCGATGTACCAAGAAAGTTGGATATAAATTTTGAATGCTGTCAAAGATTACTTTATTTGTCGCTTAAAAGTGGCTGAAATGCCGCAAATCAAATGAATATAGATCGTAATTAAAGGGCCATTGTCACGATAAAGTGCATGTGCGGGCTTGATTGACCCCAATTTTTTTTACACCAATAGAAACCGTAAAACTTTCACGAGCGCCACGAATTCGCCGCGGGTCAGCTTAGAGTTGCACGTGCCTTTCGAACATCTCTTTATCCGCCAGCTTTTGGCCTTTTGTTTGTAAAGAATATTTATCATGTTTATGCTGTGTGAAGGCCGTGTCCGTTGATTACAAGCACATACGCTTTACTTTCTTCCAACTTGCATGCATATCTGCAGCTATATATACAAAGTTTCCGATTTTCGTCCTTGCACTTGCATCGTTTCTTCGTTTTTTTCTTTTTTTTTCGAACAAGACGGCTACGAGGTGAAAGTAGCTTTCGTCTCCAGCCGCTTCGAAAACCCTCTCTAGGACATTGTATTTGTCGACGGCATTCAACTCAAAACACAAAATACGACTTTTAAATCTTTCATGGATGACTAAACAGTTCTTCAATATCGGCATTACTATTTTCATACGCCTCACAAGGTCGACGGAAGAGGATTTTTCTCACAAATAACAACTTTGAAAACTGTTCCGTCGGATGAGAAATCAAATTGCTGCACATGCGCAGAAGGGTATCAAATGCCCTTTAAGAGACATTGAACATTTTGTAGTGTTAATTTTTAATCTCTCATCACATTATTCAGAAATTTGTGATCGAGTGCAGAGGATGTGTTGATGTCTGCATTTTACTTACGTTTTTAAGCTGTTAACAACATATATTGAGCTTGAACCACAACCGAAAAGCAATTTTCTAAAGACTTTGAATACCATAGCCTAAAGAGTAACTAGGGAGGTAGGCATTTGGAAAATGTTTATCACGCTAATCATCTTAGAAATAAATTACTGTTGTTGTGAAAGTATGCTGGAGTTTGCTTGACGACAAATCTTGCAGCAATCATAGTAAGGTAGCTATTTATCTCACCTGCGATGTGCTATTGTTGCCAAGTTTCCTTTCTCCCCAAGGGCAAATAGTCTTTTGAGTACTAAGAAACCTGAAATCAAGTCAAGTCAATTTTTATTTAAACTCACACAGAATAATTATAATTACATGTAGTACAAATTAGTGCTTTGTATATGTATCGCATGGGGCCAAGTGCAATTAAGGATTAATTTCACGAGTATTTTCAAAGTTTTTACAAAATTTGGAAATCTTTGAAAATACAAGTGACATTAATCCTTTATTGCCCGAGAGCACTTGCGATTACTTGTTTATCAAATCAAGGGCAACATTTTGTACAAAGGACAGCTTTCAAGGTCTTCGGTCGCGTAAACAGGCTTGCCGGTTGTCATTATTTAACAGGCTAGCAGTAGCACGGGGAAAGCCTACTATAATAGTAAGCAAAACACAGCTACTTGGTTCAGTTCAGTCAAATCAATTTCTTTACAAACAAAACTTTAAGCAATCTAATTTTATTCACCTGTTTTGCGATGCTTGCAACGGCGTGAAACTAGTTCATCGATCGATGGAAGACGTTAACGAGTGTCCAAACGAGCTCTAATAACTTCTTGAATCCAAAACTCGCCTTCCCACAGTGAAAAGTTCACGCACGTACCAACACAGTTTCCACTGTTTTTACACCGATTAAGGTGAGCTCTAATACTAATAAGGCGACCTGAAGCAAAACAAAGAATGATTACCTTTCAGTTTGGCGGCCATGAAGTTCTGTAATTCTATGGCTCGTGCAACACCAGCCGCCCCACTCAAGCTGCGAATCAATACAGTCGAAAAAGTCCTTTTGCCTTTCCACCAAAAGCTGCGCTTTGCTGCATGTTGCTTCTCTTTCACAAAATATTTCTCTAACTCATTAAATTTTCATGCAGCTCGTACCCAACCAGAGCATCTTATTCTGGTCAGGTGGATGGGTTTAGAAACCCAATGAAAAACGAGTTGAAAACATAGCCTTGTTTCAAACGATTTTTTAATCTGCATATCGCTAAAGCAACAAAAACACGTGGCGATAAGCAACTTTATTTAATCACACATTTTACGAAACAAACTTTAAACGTAAATTATTTACTGCTAACGTTGAATGTAACGGTACAGTTGTTAAACTACCCAAAACAAAAAAGGGTTATTCTTTTTCTAAATTTAAATTCTCGCTCAATGGTGGCGACCTCGTGTTTTGGTTCACTTTCAACCTTGCTGTACACTTCCGACCTAAAATGGCACTGACGTTAGAACTTTTATCAGACTAAATGCACACGTTACCTCGGAATAGCGCTGGCCACACACTTTTCCTCTTCTTCGCGAGTTTAAGGAGGTGTAAACGCCTGGTGTAAATCTGCCATTTGCTTTGCGAATCAACGTGTTCGCTCAGAACTGACAAACAGCTAGGTATGTCAACGCGACATCAGTTGATGAATATTCAAAAATTGTCACAGCGCAGCAAATTAGGTGATAGGATCATGCACATCATGCACATATTTTTGAGGATCATGCACCTTTCACGTCACGAATATCATGATAATAGTTGAATTGAGAAAACTTATTCAAATGGTAATTTAAACTAAATTTCTTTGTTGGAGAAGTAATTTCAAAAACTCGTGCTTCGGGTTTCATCAAGTTTCCAAACGCTCGAAAACAATAAAACCACTCGGCCTGTAGCCTTGTGGTTCAAATGTTTCTCGCGTTTGGAAACCTGATGAAACCCTCGCACTGGCTTTTGAAATATTACATCAAAAACCAATGCGAGTGTTTCATCACGGGATCCAAACACTGAGGTGTTTGGAACCCCTGATGAAACACGAAGCCCGAGTTTTTGGTATAGCTTCTTAAACGAGTCGCCGATCATTATTGTTTGTTATTTTTGTTTCGTTTTGTTAATTAAACAATAACTCTAGAATAAGATAAAAATAGTTTGGATGGAACGTGCCATTTGGAAGTTAGCTAACATATTATGGTTTAAAAAATTCAGTTTTCTGTACGAGATGGATGAGTCAAGTTCCAGGTTTCGGATTCCCAAAACTTTTGACAAGGAAAGGGCATGGGTTATCAATTCTATTCCGAAATCTACGGTTTACAAGAACAAATGAACGTACTTTACAAATTTTTCGAGAATGCCAAGGCCAAAGAGCGAACAACATTTGCACCATTGAGCCAGGCGGAGTACGTTGCTAGTGTTCAAAGGTGAAGACACTGGTTGATTCTTGGTTTGGATGTACAAGAGTTGACTGAAAGAATTGAAAACAAAAATGCCAAAACTCTAAACTACTGGCTAGGCAAGTTCGTGCAGAAGGTTGCAAATAAATCGGGTAGACGATATCCCTCTCGGACGCTTTATATTATTGTTTGCGTGTAATTATAAAACGTTTCTGGTGGAGAAAAATGGCGAGGGCGAATTAAATCCATTGGCTGTCAGCGATAAAAGGAAAGAGTTAATTTGTTTTTTGCATTCCAAATTTGGAGCAACTACAAAATGCAGGGCCACTTCAGACCACCTGTTTTACATGTGCCGAAATCTTTTGAAGAACGAACAACACAATAGGCACATTCGTGATTCAATGAGATGTAATTAAGTGGCCCTGTATTCTGTAGTCTCGCGGCCACTTCAAATCAATTTATTGATGTCACATGATTTTCCGAGAATCAGTGGACATTTCGATATTGTATCCAAATCTTCTCTAAAGATTTGGAAAGATTTCCAACTTTTTTAAGATTTTCATCCAGTTTTACATTGGATATCCAAACACATGCACGTGATGTGGTATACATGCAGTGATGAACTTGACTTGATGAATTATTAATGAGTGTGAAAAGTTACGATGAAATAACCAAAAGTGCCCTCGTGATTAAGAAAAAGTGCCTTCTGTCTCAGCCAATCAGCATTCAGTAATTTTGCCCCATATGTGATAAAAAATAAAAAGAAAATCGAGAGATTGGAAAAAGAACGAAAATGTCAATGGTAGGTTTATTTGCAGAGTTTGGGACACCTAAATAGTTCGTGAAACTGACCAAGTAGGTGACCCAAAACAAGAATAGTGGAGTAGAAGGAATTTAGATACAAAATAGTTGTTTTAGATAAAAACTATACTGAATTGATTAAATAGCAGTCAATATCATATGATCGTAAAGCATTAGGAATAGATTATATAGAGGATATTACATGTCCGCGCGTGGATATGAATTTTATCTTCGAGTGTTCAACTCGATATCTCACGAGTACGCCCAGCGAACGAGTGAGATGTCGAGTTGATATCCACAAGCGGGCATGTAATATTCTGTTTATTATACTAGTAATAGTTATCACTAAAACTGCCCCCGCTTTCATTGAAAACAATAATATTGAACGTTATTGTATGAACTAAAATTTTTAATTTATTTTGTTAACTGCATCACTCATACTGTTCAAGTAACTGAGGCATCTTACGATAAATGTGATCCAAAGATTAGAGTAAAGCTTTTTGTCCTCAACGAAAACGCCGCAAACATTCACATTTGCATCCCTGCCAGTCACCCAGCCGTCACATGGGCTCTACGCCACCTAAGATTACTCAGCGGTAAAAATAAGTGATCCAAATAAACGAGATGTCAAAGTTAAAACTGACGATCGGAAGAGTATTTACTCGGGTATTTAGCTATTTAGTTGCAACTGAACCACACTGGCCTCGAATTTCTAGTAGTGACAGTTGATCGATGAAATAAATAAATTTATGCAAGTTTCGTCAAAAACCTCGATGAGCAATGCTATTTTCCACAATTTAGAATCTGGATGGAATGAACTTCAAAGCGGCTTTTCAAATAATCAACTTAAATTGATCGAGAAAGCTGACACACAACCTTACCTTGCTAAATGTGGAATTCAGAACCGTGTGGTGATGAGCACGCTCCTGGCACGCTCCCGGAATCCTTCGCTTGTTTATTCGACCCCCAGCGAACTTTCGGCAATCCTTTGGGAGCCGCGTTCTCAAAAATCGAGATTTTTTCTAGTACAGCGAAATTTTCCTCTGTATACGCGGGGGCTCCTAGTGTGCCTCCTCGGGTTTTGGGCATGGCCGTCTGGGCCAAAACCCTGCGGGGCAATAAACATATTAATGACGACGCTTTTGACGATTTTCCGAAGATTTCCGACCACTTTCCGAAGATTTTCCATATTTGTTCCAAAGGAAAGACGAACGTTTCTGAACATTCTTCGGACATTTTCCAAAGATTACCGAGGATAGACCGATGTTTCGATCATACAGCAACATATATAAGTACTTTTTAAGGGATTATGAAACCTTAGCAATGGTGATATTTTAGTAGCTATGGCAACACCAATATCCTCACATGTAAAAAATAAAAATAGTATCTTCCCTGCGTGCGATGAAGATATTTTTGAGTTATCTTTTTGTAAAAAAATACTTCTTAGTCGGCGCGTCGAGTATGTTATGGACGGGTCAATGGATGAGTGGGTGAGTGAGTGAGTGAGTGAGGATATCATTACAGTGCCCAAAAAAGAAATTTTCATTGTTTTATCCTATCTAGGAATTCGAAGTAAAATTGTTACTCAACAGCTTAAATCATGCATTTCCAAGTTCTATCGGTTGTTTCAATCCTAAGACTATTTTCAGAAACACTCGCCGAATTAAAGGGCCCATATCGTCAAAATTTTTATTTTTCCATCTAATCCTATATTTCATGCAATGAACTTTGGCGAAAACAATTTTCGATTTTAATGGAAAGCGATTTTTCTATGAAGTTTTAAAAACCTGAAAATCCTATTTTATTGCGGTCTACCCGTGCCGCTGATCACGTCATCGACGTGCTCGGCTTTGTGACGTAGATTAAGGAACACGTGACTTCAGGCTTGACTTAACTCGCTTGCTCTACCTCTGTAAATTTAGATTCGCAGTCTATGCAAAATTCTCCTTTCCAGCATTTGGTATGAACTACTAAGTTTAGTTTACAGAGGTAAAATAAGCGAAATAAGTCAGCCTGAGGTCACGTGTTCCTTAATCTACGTCACAACTCATTCCAAACCAGGAGAAGACTGGTGCGAAAGGTGGACCAAAATGGCGGCAAATTTGAAAAGATTGCATTTTATCCAAATCGCATTTTTCTTTTGCAGAAGTTCATTGGGTGATATATATAGAATTAGATAAGAAAATAAAAATTTTGATGATATGGGCACTTTAAGTCCTTTTTCCCTATAAAGACAGACCCAGCCGCTCCCTTAAGGGGCACTGTCACGGTACTTTAGCGTCATTTTACATTGCCGAAATATGTTCTTGCATCAATGGAAACCCAAAAATAATGATGCAGTTTTGTTATCTAGGACTTTATCACTACACCGAAACAATTTATTGCCTCCAAGCACTTAGCATGGTAAGGATGGAAATGGATTGAAATTTGAAAAAAATAGCCAGTTTTTTCAAATTCTAAAGCCATTTCTTTAAAATATTGCCAGAAATTCATTGTGGTTTGCTCTCTGAGCCACCATTCGTTTGATATGTTTCTTTTAGCCATTTGAGCATTTTTGGAGCGAGGTAAGGTACCAGGTAAAGATTTCAGCAACGAATGAAGCTGAAAACAGCAAAACTCCCGTGACAGTGCTCCTTTAAGTCTAAAGTAGTTTATAGGGCTAGTGACTGGGATTGTGATGATGGCTACATTGGGAAAACAAAAGGCGATTACATGACAGGAAAACGGAACATTTCAAGGCGCTGACGAGTGATAGCCATTCTTCTGCCTTTGCTGATCACATGACCCAAACAGGCCATGGGATTAAATGGGATCACTTTGACATTTTAGCCACTGGACAGTCTGATATACACTGTAAAATTAAGGAAACCTTGTTGATTCGCGATTTAAAACCAGCGCTTAATGAAAATGTTGGCAGTGAGAAAGTTCTTCTCTACAAGCCATTTATATTTTTCCAGCAGATTTAATTAGGTCTGTTTATTTTCTTTTTCATTGTCATTACTTTCCTTATTTGGTATTAGCCTTTGTGTTAATAACCGTTACCCCTGAAGATGTATGTTGGAGCATACGAAACTTTGAGTTCATAAAAGAAAGTTTAATACAACATGCGTTGTCTCGTTATGTTTATAAGCCCAATTTGCTTGTTACTTTTTCCTAATGTAAGGAAAATCAAGCCGTTTTCCAGTTTTCGTCAACATATCAAGAATTCTGTGATTGATGGTTATAATACTATAATCGGTTCCTAATGCTTTACGATCATATTATCTTTTATTTTTTTCTCAAGCATCTGAGCGGGCCGGATGCCTAAATCCTCGAATTTGATTGGCTAATCTTACACACGTGACCGGTCCAGCTTTTTACGATACGGCCCACGGGCCGGATTTTTTCCCGCTGCCTGCCCCACTGCCTAAATTTCGCTCCTAAAAGTTAGCGGTAATCGGCAATCTTTTGCCTTTTTTACACATCCATCGACGATTAGTCACCACAAGTTTATCTCGGTTCTCTTTGAAATGGCAAGGAAAGTCACTGTAAGTAAATTGAGTTGAGTGTTTTGAAGTTGTGAAAGTTTGCTTGGTTGTTTGTAGCTTGGCGCTGTAATGGCGCTTAATCCTGTGTTTCCCTCGCCGTAGAATTTGAGTCAAATTCAGTCAAGTTTACGTTTTTGATCGTTGCTGTATTCAGGAGAATTTCTGTAGAATACACTTAATGAATTTCCTCGCTTTCTGCTATTCAATTTATGGTAGAAAAGTCTGATTTCAGTCAAGTGATTTTTAAAAGTGACGACTGACAGACATTGTTTTTGTAGTAAAACTTCAAACTTCGCACGAAATTTCACACCGGAAAAACAATTTTGGAAAACTTAACTGGTTAAATAAATGCAACTAACATAAAGTAGTTCGGAAACTATATGTTCTTTAATACATCTTTCTTGGCCTACTACCTGAATTATTCGCTCGTTGCCAAGATTTTTTACAAATCGTTAGTAGACGGCGCGCAAGCCGATTCAATGACAATTAGAGTTGCGTAAACAAACCCATTAGTACTCTGTAAAACCAATTCACTGCAGGAAAAAAATAAACATGTTATTTACCGGGCTAGGTCGGTCCGTATGGGAAAAACTGTGCCCTTGGTCTTGAGTACGGCCCTCGGCCTTCGGCCTCGGGCCGTACTCAAGACCTCGGGCACAGTTTTTTCCCATACGGACCTCCCGCCCGGTAAATAACATATATGACTACTATTTAATTAATTAAGTAATACTTTTTATCTAAAACAACTATCTTGTATCTAAATTCCTTCTACTCATATTCTTGTTTTGGATCACCTACTTGGTTAGTTCCACGAACTTTTTAGGTGTCCCAAACTCTGCAAATAAACCTACAATTGACATTTTCTTTCCCTTCCCAATCTCTTGATTTTTAGATTTTTATCACATACGGGGCAAAATTAGTGAATGCTGATTGGCTTAGACAGAAGGCATTCTTTCTTAACCTCGAGGGCACTTTTGGTTATTTCACCCTAACTTTTCAAACTCATTAATAATTCATAAAGCCAACTACAAATCACTACATGTATACCACATCACGTGCATGTGTTTGGCTACGAAATGGAAAACTGCATGAAAATATTTAAAAATTTGGATATCGTATCCAAATTTGGATACGATATCCAAATGTCAACTGATTTTCGGGAAATCATGTGACAAATTAATTTGAAGTAAATCAGTACTATCTCAAGCAAACAACTAAATTTTATTTCCTTCAAAGAATGAAGCTCGAGTTACAAAACTTTAAAATGCAAAGAACAAATTAACTCTTTCAATGATACCTTTTATCGCTGACAGCCAATGGATTTAATGCGCCGTCGGCATTTTTCTCCACCAAAAACGTTTTATAATTACTCGCAGACAATATTGTGAAGCCTCCGAGAGGACTATCGTCCAGCCGATTTATTTGCAACCTCCTGCACGAACTTGCATAGCCAGTAGTTTGGACTTTTGGCATTTTTGTTTTCAATGCTTTCAGTCAACTCTTGCACATCCAAACCAAGCATCAACCAATGTCTCAGTTCACCTTTGAACGCTCCGCCTGGCTCAATGGTGCAAATGCTGTTCGCTCTTTGGCCTTGCCATTCTCGAAAAATTTGTAACGTTCATTTGTTCTTGTAAACCGTATTTTTCGGAATAGAATTGATAACACACGCCTTTTCTTTGTGAAAAGTTTTGGGAATCCGAAACCTTGAACTTGACTCATCCATCTTGCACGGAAAACTGAATTTTTTAAACTATAATAACTTGGCTAACTCCCAAATGGCACGTTCCATCCAAACTATTTTTATCACATTCTATAGCTATTGTTTAAGTAACAAAACAAAACAAAATAACAAACAATAATGGCGGCAACTCGTTTAAGAAGCTATACCAAAATCTCATTCTTCGTGTTTCATCAGGGGTTTTAAACACCTCGAAACAATAAAAGCACTCGGCCTGCGGCTTCGTGCTTTCTTTCTCGGTGTTTGGATCCCCTGATGAAACACTTTCATTGGTTTTTGATGTAATATTTGAAAAGCGAGTGCGAGGGTTTTATCAAATTTCCAAACGCGAGAAGGCCGAGTGGTTTTATTGTTTTCGAGGGTTTGGAAACCTGAAGCACGAGTTTTTGAAATTACTTCTCCATCAAAGAAATTTAGTTTAAATTATCATTTGAATAAGTTTTCTCAATTCAACTATTATTTTCGAGACGTGAAATGTACATAATCCTCAAAAAAATGTGCATCATGTGCATGATCCTATCACCTAATTGCTGCGCTGTGACAATTTTTGAATATGTTAAGTTGGTATACCTAGCTGTTTGTCAGTTCTGAGCCAATGCGTTCATTCGCAAAGCTAATGGCAGATTGCAGATTTAGACCTAAACCTCGCGAAGAAGAGGAAAAGTGAATGGCCAGCGCTATTCCGAGGTAACGTGTGCATTTAGTCTGATAAAATTTCTAACGTAAGTGCCATTTTAGGTCGGAAGTGTACAGTAAGGTTGAAAGTGAACCAAAACACGAGGTCGCCACCGTTGAGCGAGAATTTAAATTTAGAAAAAGAATGACCTTTTTTGTTTTGGGTAGTTTAATAACTGTACCGTTACACTCAAACTGAAAGGTAATCATCATTCTTCGTTTTGCTTCGGGTCGCCTTATTAGTATTACAGCTCACCTTATCGGCGTAAAAACAGCGTAAAGTGTGTTGGTACGTGCGTGAACTTTTCATTAAAAGAAGGAGAGTTTTGGATTCAAGAAGTTATTAAAGCTCGTTTGGACACTTCTTTACGTCTTTCATCGATCGATGAACTAGTTTAACGCCGTTGCAAGCATCGCAAAACAGGTGAATAAAATTAGATTGCGTAAAGTTTTGTTTGTAAAGAAATTGATTTAAGTGAATTGACCCAAGTTGCTGTGTTTTGCTTACTATTATAGTAGGCTTTCCCCGTGCTACTGCTAGCCTGTTAAATAATGACAACCGGCAAGCCTGTTTATGCGGCAGAAGACCTTGAAAGCTGTCCTTTGTACAAAATGTTGCCTCAATTTGATAAACAAGTTATCGCAAGTGCTCTCGGGCAATTGAGGATTATTTTCACTTGTATTTTCAAAGTTCTCCAAATTTCCCTCGTCGCTTCGCGACTCGGGCAATTTTGTGAAAACTTTGAAAGTACTCTTGAAATCAATCCTTAATTGCGCTCGGCCCCAAGCGATGTCAATTTAACACTTTCATTGTAATTTTCCTTGTCCATACCCTTTGTCTTCTCATCATTGTATTCTCTATTACATCACTTTCACGTTGTTATTTAATTAGTATTCATACATTTTATTAGCTATCTTTATATAACACCGACAAGCGGTTCAGTTGTATTCACAACTGACGATGGATGTTGATCATCCGAAACATGTTTTGTAAATTTAAAATTGTGTGTTTCTATCTGAAAGTTATTTCTTGTCTGCTATTAGTTCGAAAGTTTGGAAATATACAAAGAACTAATTTGTATTACATGTAATTATAATTTTTCTGTGTGAGTTATATAAAAATTGACTTGACTTGTTTTCAGGTTTCTTAGTACCCAAAAGACTATTTGCCCTTGGGGAGAAAAGAAGGCAACACCAGATGTCAGGTGAGATAAATAGCTACTTATAGTGTAATTGCTGCAAGATTTGCCGTCCAGCAAACTCCAGCATACTTTCACAACAACAATTATTTATTTCTAAGATGATTAGCATAATAGACCTTTTCGAAATGTCTACCTCCCTAGTTACTGTTCAGGCTATGATATTCAAAGTCTTTGGAAAATTGCCTTTCGGTTGTCAAGCTCGATTAGTATTGCTTTGTGCATCCCTACTGCGCATAATTTTACGCGTGATTAGCGCGCGAGCATTAGAAAATGGTGGCTTTTTCTTTACGACTGAATCTCGCCAAAGAGGTAAATCGTCATTTTCTCGAGAACGACTATGATGACCTATCAGTTTTTTTCTGTTGTTTAGAATTGAGTAATAGATTTTTCTATATAAAATAAATATGGGCCAATTCTCAGTGCTGCCGGAAACGTGGATTTTACTTACCAAGCAATTGTGACTATAATCATGGTGCTATTTTAAGGATTTATATCGTATAAACAAGCTACTGTTGCTCCTAAACGAGCATGGGGACCCCTCATTTTTATTTCTAAATTTAAGTTCCTATAATATAAACAATCAATTGGCAAGGTTTAAGAAAAATCTCAGAGTGGGATCTATTTCAGTGGAATGACCTTAACGGCTTAAAAACGTAAGTAAATTGCAGACATCAACGCATCCTCTGCACTCGATCACAAATTTCTGAATAATGTGATGAGATTAAAAATTAACAATACAAAATGTTGAATGTGTCTTAATTACGATCTATATTCATTTGATTTACAGCATTTCAGCCACTTTTAGCGAGGAATAAAGAAATCTTTGACAGCATTCAAAATTTATATCAAACTTTCTTGGTACATCGTATGCAAAATTTTCAGTCTCTGATAGAATATAAAGTAATTAATGAACACTACGTGCTCCCGTAACATGAGTGCAGTCTAGCACAAAGGAAGTCAAACCCAGACAAATTTCCCACCTGCTCGGCGCTGCAATTTTGCGTTGCTTTTCAGCATTGGATTTAAGCGTTGCAATTCTGCATTGCATTTCAGCGTTGCAATTTTGTGTTGCATTTCTGCGTTGCAATTTAGCATTGCACTTCAGCGTTGGATTAAAGCATTTATAGCGTCTTTTAGCATCGTGTTTTAGCAGCATTGTCTCTGCGTTAAAGATGCTCGCACCCATTTTTCAGTCTTGCTCCTTTACGTTTGATGGCCGGTGACGTTTGCTGTAGTCCATGTACGGAAAAGCCACGGAGGTAAACAAGATATCTACATGTAAGATTGAAGTTAATGTCAGAGTGTATTTTCTTGACATCGGCGCTTCCATAGCAACAGAATAACAATGGCATGGACATCCGGTGAATGCGCTAGTGTTGGTTTCATTTTCAAGCTCACATGCTGCCTAGTTTACTCTTTCATTGTCATAAATGTGGCTAAATATTCCAATTTTCCGATTTGGAGTTTTGAAAATGTAACGCTCTTTTTTGCCGTGTTTCTTCTAACTAAAAAACAAATCTTTTTTTCTTTTTATGTTCGAGATACCCCTAATAGCTTTTATGCTGTTCTTTTGCTAAACAGTATGCATGGCGCCAATTGGTAACGCTCAAGCAGATCAGATGCGTTGAGGCACTTTCACGGTTATCCGTTAGATTTTTTTTATCAGCCGTTAAAGGGT
>JAHPZR010039626.1:0-22500 GCA_019787425.1 Platygyra sinensis | reverse complement strand
TGAGTGTACAATTCCAAAATATATATGCAAATGTCTAACTATAGTTTTATATTCTGACATATTAATTTCCTTTCAATGTACCAAATTCATTCAAAATATAAATTAAGTGATTTTAACAAATTTCTTCCCCTTATTTTTCTCCAAACTTAAAACAGTCATTCAAACATAATGGTCATTTTTATCATGCCTTTTTTCCTATCTTTTGACTTCACTGGTGTTTCTTGTGTTCTTCCACTCCGATGGGAATTGTTTGCTATTGTAATATTGGACACATTTTCATTTCATTTTAAGTACGTTTTAATACTAACTTGTCCACCTCCTGAAAAAGCGTCATGGTACAATGGAGAAACTCCATTTATTAGATCATCTATTTCAGGGGGAACAACCATTTGGTCCAACTGCTTCAAGCCATATTCTACTGTTCTTTCAAAACACGTTTGTGATGCCTTTCTATAAGCCGAATAAGAGAGTTATCGTTGTTGTACGTCTTTTTTTCTTCATACCACGTCACTACAATGCACAATCAAACAAGACCAACATGGAAGTCCTAGAAAATAACGTCTTAACGCCCCGCTCCACTTTAGATTACCAATATCCTCGTAACCAAATTTTCCGCTGCCATCCCATGCCTTGTTTAGGCACAGCGGCTTGATATTGCAGGTTGCCCTGGAAACCTCTTCAAAATTTTCTCGGTTTATCTGACCATCAATTTGAAATGAAGGGATAATTTGTTTTATGAAAGCAACTAGTCTTCCTTGAATAGGCCTTATCACGGTTTTTCACCGTAAACATCGCACAGAATACCATTGTTTTCGGGGGTATCTTACGGTTTAGTGATCATCAGAGCAGGTGCTCAGTCTGATGATGACCTCGGCGTGAAACACTGGTTAACAGACGTTTTAAAATTTAAACCCATCGGTTCACTTAGCTCCCCAGCTCGCAACTTACTTACTAACTAAAAGAAAAAAATAGTAAAAATGCTACCAAAACCTTTTTAAGAATTTAAAATCAAATGTAAACATCAACATGAACTAAATAAAACGTTATCTATACTGTACAAGGAAACATTGATAATTTTTCACTCATGTAGATCTATTATTCTCAGGTACTTTGGCACGAATTGTTACTCCTTGTGGGTTAGGTTTGTGATGCCTTTCTTTGTGCCGAATAAGAGAGTTATGGTTGTTGCACGTGTTTCTTGCGGATGATGTTTATGATACCTTTCAATGTGGCGAATTAGTGAGTTGTGGTTATTGGTCTTTTCCTCATCATAACAACTACAATTAACAATAAAGCACGACCCACAGGGAAGTTCTAAAAAATAGCGTCTTATCACCCGCTTCGCGTCAAATTACCAATGTCTTTGCAACCAAATTCTCCGCTGTTATCCCTCGCTTGGTGAAAGGACAGCGGCTCAATCATGTTGCACGCTGTGCCGAATAAGAGAGTTATGGTTGTTGTACGACTTTAAGAACAGCGGCTTGATGTTACAGGCTGCCCTGAAAACCTGATAATCTCTCACTATCAGGTAGATGTATTATTGTCGGGCACTTTGGCACAAATTGTTACTTCTTGTGGGTTAGGTTTGCGATGCCTTTCTATGTGCCCAATAGGAGAGTTATGGTTGCTGAACGTCTTTAAGGACAGTGGCTTGATGTTACAGGCTGCCCTGAAAACCTGATAATTTCTCACTATCAGGTAGATATATTATTCGCAGGCACTTTGGCACAAAATTGTTACTTCTTGTGGGTTAGGTTTGTGATGCCTTTCTATGTGCCCAATAGGAGAGTTATGGTTGTTGTACGACTTTTTTTCTTCATACCACGTCACTACAATGTGTATGATATTGTGGTTTATATAATAAACTACACACAATGAAAACGTCACTACAATGCACAATCAAACAAGACCCAAAGAGAAGTCCTAGAAAATAACGTCTTAACACCCCGCTCCACTTTAGGTTACCAATATCCTTGTAACCTAACCAATTTTTCCGCTGTCATCCCGTTCTTGGTTTAGGGACAGCGGCTTTATGTTGCAGGCTGCCCTGAAAACCCCTTCAAAATTTTCTCGGGTTATCTGACCATCAATCTCAAAAAAGGGATATTTTGTTTTAAGAAGGCAACTAGTCTTGCTTAAATAGGCCTTATCACGCTTTTCACTGAAAACATCGCACAGAATACCATTGTTTTCGGGGGTATCTTACGGTTTAGTGATCATCGGAGCAGGTGTTCAGTCTGATGATGACCTCGGCGTGAAACACTGGCTAACTGACGTTTTAAAAATTTAATGCTGCACAAGTAAACATTGATAATTTCTCACTTAGGAAGATCTTTTATCCACAGGCACTTTGGCACAAATTGTTACTTCTTATGGGTTAGGTTTGTGATACCTTTCTATGTGGCGAATGAGAGAGTTGGTGGTTGTACGTCTTGTTTGCTTTATACCACGTCACTACAATGCACAATCAAACAAGACCCAAAGGGAAGTCTTAGAAAATAACGTCTTAACACCCCGCTCAACTTTAGGTTACCAATATCCTTATGACCAAAATTTCCGCTGCCATCCCGTTTTGGTTTACGGACAGCGGCTTAATGTTGCAGGCTGCCATGAAAACCTCTTCAAAATTGTCTCGGGTTATCTGACCATCAATCTGAAATGAAGGGATATTTTGTTTTAAGAAGGCAACAAGTCTTGCTTGAATAGGCCTTATCACGCTTTTCACTGAGAACATCGCACAGAATACCATTCTTTTCGGGGGTATCTTACAGTTTAGTGATCATCAGGGGACTCAGGTGCTCCCCAGTCCTGATGTTTTGAACCTCGGGCGGTTGTAAACACTGGTTACCTGGGACCGTTTCTAAAATATTAAACTCCAAAAATCGGTTTCACTTAGCCCCCCAAGCTCGCCAACCTACTAACTAACCCAAACCTTTTTTTAAGAAATTTAAAATCCAAATGGGTAAACATCAACAAAATGAACTAAATAAAACAATTATCTAAACTGTACAAAGTAAACATTGATATAACTTTTTCACTTATGTAAGTTCTAATTATTCCCTCAGGCAAAACTTTTTGGCACGAAATTGTTTACTTTTCTTGTGGGTTAGGTTTGTGAAATTGCACTTTTCTAATGCGCCGCATAAGGGGAGTTTTATTTGTTGTTGTTTTTACGACCTTATTAAGGACAGCTGGCTTGCATGTTAACAGGGCCCCCCTGGCCCTCACAAAACCGTGATAAGCTCCTCACTTAAATCAGGTGGAAGATATATTAATTCTCGGTGCACTTTGGGGGCACACATTTTTTACTTGCCTTGGCTGTGGGTTATTAGGTTTTTGCGATGACCCCTTTTTTCTATGTGCCGCAATAAGAGAAGTTGGTTGCTGAACGTCCCTTTTAGGACAGCGGGGGGGGGGCTTGATTGTTTTACAGGCTGCCCTGAAAACCTGACAATTTCTCACTACTAGGTAGATTGTATTATTCTCAGTCAGTTTGGCACAAATTGTTACTCCTTGTGTTAGGTTTGTGATGCCTTTCTATGTGCCCAATAGGAGAGTTATGGTTGTTGTACGACTTTTTTTCTTCATACCACGTCACTACAATGCACAATCAAACAAGACCCAAAGAGAAGTCCTAGAAAATAACGTCTTAACAACCCGCTCCACTTTAGGTTACCAATATCCTTGTAAACCAATTTTTCCGCTCCCATCCCGTTCATGGTTTAGGGACAGCGGCTTTATGTTGCAGGCTGCCCCGAAAACCCCTTCAAAATTTTCTCGGTTTATCTGACCATCAATCTCAAAATAGGGATATTTTGTTTTAAGAAGGCAAACTAGTCTTGCTTAAATAGGCCTTATCACGGTTTTCACTGAAAACATCGCACAGAATACCATTGTTTTCGGGGGTATCTTACGGTTTAGTGATCATCGGACCAGGTGCTCAGTCTGATGTTGACCTCGGCGTGAAAACAATGGTTAACTGACGTTTTAAAAAATTTAAACCCATCGCTTCACTTAGCTCCCAAGCTCGCAACCTAGTAACTAACTAAAAGAAAAAAGTACTAAAAATGCTACCGAAACCTTTTTAAGAATATAAAATCAAATGTAAAACATCAACATGAATTAAATGAAACATTATCTATACCGTGTACAAGTAAACATTGATAATTTTTCACTTATGTAGATCTATTATTCCCAGGCACTTTGGCACAAATTGTTACTCCTTGTGGGTTAGGTTTGTGATGCCTTTCAATGTGCCGTATAAGAGTTATGCTTGTTATACGTCTTTAAGGACAGCGGCTTGATGTTGCAGGCTGCCCTGAAAACCTGATAATTTTCTCACTATCAGGTTGATGTAATATTCTCAGGCACTTTGGCACAAATTGTTTCTTCTTGTGGGTGTAGGTTTGTGATGCCTTTCCATGTGTCGAATAAGAGAGTTATGGTTGTTGTACGTCTTTAAGGACAGCGGCTTGATGTTGCACTGAGGCTGCCATGAAGACCTCTTCAAAATTGTCTCGGGTCCATCAATCTGAAATAAGAGGATATTTTGTTTTAAGAAGGCAACTAGTCCTTGCTTAAATAGGCCTTATCACGCTTTTCACTGAGAACATCGCACAGAATACCATTTTTTTTCAGGAGTATCTTACGGTTTTAGTGATCATCAGAGCAGGTGCTCAGTCTGAATGGGACCTGGGCGTGAAAACCATAACTTAGGAGTTTCTTACCGGTATCGTTTTTTATAAAAATTTAATGCTGTAACCAAGCTAATAAAACACACTTTTGGATAATTGCTCTTACAAACTATTCGGGAGGCATCTATTTAGTATTTTTATGGTAATTATCGGGCACAAAAATTGTTACAATTCTTGTGGCTTAGGGCTTGTGATTGCATTTTCTTTGTGCGTCGAATTAAGGAGGAGGTTATGGTTGTTTGCACGGTTCTCTTCTTGTGGAAGTTATGTATATGATACCTTTCAATTGTTGGCGGAAATTAGTGAGTTTGTTGGTTGTTATAGTTCTTTTTTCCGTCATTCCCAAATAAAACAGACAAAAAAACTTAACAAATTAAATGCAATTTAAAAGAACACGGGACCCACGGGGACAGTTGCTAAATCCATTCAAACATAGGGGCCCGATCATCGTGGTCCACTTGTCATGCTTGTTCCTTGCTCTGTTGTAAAATGATTGATGACTTTCGGTGGGCGCTGGATTCCAAAAAATGGCTACTTGCTCTGTTGCAATTGATTTAACTCAAGGCATTTGATTCAATATGCCATAATTTTACTTTTAGGCCAAACTACATGCCTATGGCGTCAGTCAAGGAGCAATGGAATTTTTACAGTCCCACCTTTCCAACCGACAACAAAGAGTTAAAGTTAATGGACTGACTGGTCACCTGTCCTATGTGGAGTTCCTCAAGGTAGCCTCTTGGGGCCACTCTTATTTAATATATTTATTAATGACTTAAAAATTTTGTTGCACGAATTGCGTCTCTGCGTCTTTATGCTGATGACACTACAACATCTAGTTCAGCTACCAACACTACGGCATTAGAACTTTCCTTTAAAGTGCACCTAACCCCAAAAATTTTTTTTCGCTAAAACAATAAAGTTTATTTTGTGGAGTAATTAGCCGCAAAAATTTTTCGATTTGGTTCTAGGATCTTCTGAAACTATCTACCTGGTTTTCCTTCAATTATCTGACAGCAAATCACACCAAAACTCAAGCCATGATTTTGGGAAATTTTGACTTACCAACCTGTCCTTAGTACTGGCAACTCTATCATTGGAATTGAAAGCTTTCTGGAGATCCTTGGTGTTCACATTGATAATAAACTCTCCTTTAAGGCATACGTATCTGCCATCTTAAAGAAGGTCTATGTTAAAATCGGAGCTTTGAGGCGATTGCAGAGACTGGTACCTACTGATGTTGCCACTAATTTTATACAAGTGTTATATTTACCCCATCTGGAATACTGCTAGTCCACTTTTATTAGGAATAAACAAAACCCTAGCCAATAAACTTGGAAGCTGCTAATTATTATGCATTGAAAATCCTTTTTAAACTGTCGGAAACGACATAGATTACAACTTTGTACTGTCCATAGCAGGAATGAATTCTTTGGAATTTAGAAGATATGAAACAATCACTTTCATTACTATATAAATGTAATAAGGAAATGGCCCTAGCTATATTTCTAATTTCTTTAAGTTCCGTGTTACACATTAGAATTTATGGGCTTGGTAAAATTAAGAGCAATAAATCTTGTGGACCAGATAACATCACACCAAAGATTTTGAAACTGTCTGCACCAGCTCTTGCCGTCCCACTGACCAATCTTCTAAATCACTGCATAGCAACCTCAGGGTAGGCAAATGAATGGAAATTGAACAATGTCACACCAGTCTTCAAAAAAGGTAATGCTTTGCTAGTGTCGAACTATAGACCAGGAGGTGGTTGTAACCTTGTTCAGCCCTCCTATAACAACCAGTATTTCCATAATTCTTTTACTTATAAGATTACTTACTTATGGAACAAGCTACCTACATCTATTAAACAGTCACCTAATTTAAATGCATTTCATAAAAATTTGGAGTCTATTAATCTTTTAAATTTAAGGAACTAGCTGTCTATGTAATTACTGGCAATCATAAATTGTTCCTAATCCTTATGTGACAATCTTAGGCTTTTTTGTATACATATTTACAACTAAATATTATATATTTTATTATAGCTGGACTATAGTTGTTTATTATTTCCTGTATGTTACTCCTATTTAATTTTGATATTATTTTTATTATGTACTTACTTTTATTTAATTTTAATTCTGTTTTTGTCGTGCGTTTGATACATGAGCTTCTGGCTCGGATACTGAGGGCAAGTTCAATCCCACGCTATGACTTTAATCAGAATGGATTGATTGATTGATTGTGTAAAATTTTACAAGCATTTTGTGTATATTAAAAGAAGATGAATATGCTAAGTATTTTGCGTTCTAAAGGTTACCTGCTCTTTGCCTTTTTCTAGGAAAACGTAAAATGTAAATGCGGGTTCACTATGTACCAAGTTCCCAGCTAGGAAAGCTGTAGAAAAACAATACTGACTGTTCTGCAGGCAACTGCCACCTTACAAAATGACTCAAAGTGTCACAGAAGATTTTTGAAGTGGCTTCCCCCAAGGAACTCAGTACAAGTTTCTTAAACACGAAACTACCAGCGACCACCTAAGCCTAGTGTAGTGTCTATAGCAAAGGAAAATGCCAGCCAACACTTTACCCTGCTCGACTATCTCCGGGAAATCAAAGTGCAACCATGCACCTGAGCCTATGACAATATTTGACAATATGACAATATAACGTATTTAAAGTTGCACTGACATATACGACCATCCTTACGAAATGAACGTGTCAGGGGGCACCTGCCTGCACCTATTGCTATTTGCAAACGGTATTAGAAGTGTTGCAAGATCTACAACTGATCTTTTAAAAGACTGAAGGCTCTTAAAATGTTGCTAAGCAAGACTTTGAGACCCCAAATGCCTTCATACTACATCTTGGGTATTAATAATGCAAGTAATATATTAGGTAGAACTAAATAACATAAAATGATAAAATGCTAAAAGCATTAAGACATTGTAAGATTAAATTGTTAAAACATCAGTTACACAGTGTTTCACGCCGAGGTGATCATTAGACTCGGATCATCAGAGCAGGTGCTCAGTCTGGTGATGACCTCGGCGTGAAACACTGGGTAACTGACGTTTTAAAAATTTAATCTTTACCCATCTATTAATGTTTTCATGCTTTTAGCATTTTAACATTTTATTTTATTTTACTCTGCAACCCAGCATCGAGCACTTTGCTGTACAAGTAAATTAAACATTAATAACTTTTGATTAGATTAATTATTATCTTCTGGTAATTTAGCATATATTCTTACTCCCTGTGGGTCAGGTTTATGATACCTTTCGATGTGTCTAATTAAGGCATTATGGTTGTTGTACGTCTTTTCGTCGTCAAAACAATTACAATTAACAATTAAACAAGACCCACAGGGAAGTCCTAAAAAATAGCGCCTTATCACGCCGCTCCACTTTAGACTACTTGTGTCCTTCGAACCAAATTTTCCGCTTCCATAGCGCGCTTGGTCAAAGGACAGCGGCTCGATCTTGTTGCACGCTGCCCTGTAGACCTCTTGAAAATTGTCTTTAGTTATCTGACCATCAACCTGAAATGAATGGATATTTAGTTACACAAAAAGCAACTAGTCTTGCTTGATCACGGTTTTCGCCGAGAACATCGCACAGTGGCCAGAGCTTGATTATGGACCCTTTTAATTATTGTTACGAAAAATTGTGTAAGGCCCGGTTCAAACGTCGAACTTTTCATGTACCGAACCTAATGTTGCTATTAAGTAATGATCAAGAACTGTACCATTTTTTATTGTTCTGCGGCAATAATAAGCTTTCCTCACATTGAAACGGTTGTGTTTTCAGACCAAGAATTTATCAATTGATGGAAAGCAGGTTTGTGAAATAAAATGTATTTAAACTCTATTCTGAAAGGTAGTTCTCTTTGTGTGTAAACCTTTCAACCAATCACAACAGTCGTAAACAAAGACAATAAATTAAGTCTCCAATTTTTCAAAGTTCCCCAAATAGGATTACTGTGATATTTAGAATAAGAAGAGACTTTGTTAAATTGAAAATAGTTGATCAATTAAAGATAAATAAATATGCAGCTACCTGAAGTTTTGGTAAGTTTTGCTGATTGAGCCAATCAGAAGTTTTATTGAACAATAGCAACGTTGTGCAAAAGTTAGCACCTTTCTGCATTCCTTGCCGGGTGGTTGCCTCCTTCTTACATGGACTGTTACTTAGGTACACGAGAAGTTCGACGTATGAATCAATAAGGATCGGCAGATTTGTATTCCGGTCGACTAATGTACCGTTCTATCCGACTGGGCTAGTCGGATAGAATGGCAAAAGATCGGCTTCGGTTCACACGCAGATCTTCTCATGTACCGAATCTAATGCATAAGTTGCGCTTATGTTTTTGCTGATATAAGAGAGTTTGTGATTGGCTAGTGAGCTATCAAAAAGGCAGTCGTGCATGAAATGGCCGCCACCGCAAAAAAATCTAGCCAGCTACTGGAAACATTTCACATACTTTTTTCCCCTCTTATTGATGAATATACACCTAAAAAACGACACATTTAAAAACAAGGCCAGAAGTTACAAAACTGATCGAAACTGAAGAATTTTCACCGATGCATTGAAGTATGTTTCTTCAAAACATAGTTACAAACTGAAACAGTTGTTAGTTTTTTTTTTATTGCTACCGCAGCGATTGAGCCTGAAGCGAACGAGCGAGGCAGCTCTCTAATCAGCAGAAGATTACATTATAGGGGCTTGCAATCACTTTTTCTTACTAAACGCAAGGAATTGTGGTTATGCGCGAATGGAAGATTTAGGATGCGCAGTGGTATGACGCAAGGAATTGTGGTTATGCGCGAATGGTAAGATTTAGGATGCGCAGTGATATGGTGCAAGGGATTGTGATTATGCGCCAATGGATGATTTAGGATTCGCAGTGAACCATATGCTTTTATTATTTTCTGGTAATTTAGCATATATTCTTACTCCCTGTGGGTCAGGTTTATACCTTTCAATGTGTCGAATCAATGCGTTGTGGTTGTTGTACGTCTTTTCTTCATCATAACAACTACAATTAACAATAAAACAAGACCCACAGGGAAGTCCTAAAAAATAGCGCCTTATCACGCCGCTCCACTTTAGATTACTTACGTCCTTGGAACCAAATTTTCCGCTGTCATCGCGCGCTTGGTGAAAGGACAGCGGCTCGATCATGTTGCACGCTGCCCTGAAGACCTCTTGAAAATTCTCCTGGGTTATCTGACCATCAACCTGAAATGAACGGATATTTTGTTACAAAAAAAGAAACTAGTCTTGCTTGATCACGGTTTTCGCCGAGAACATCGCACAGTGGCCAGAGCTTGATTATGGACCCTTTTAATTATTGTTACGAAAAATTGTGTAAGGCCCAGTTCAAACGTCGAACTCTTCATGTACCGAACCTAATGTTGCTATTAAGTAATGATCAAGAACTGTACCATTTTTTATTGTTCTGCGGCAATAATAAGCTTTCCTCACATTGAAACGGTTGTGTTTTCAGACCAAGAATTTATCAATTGATGGAAAGCAGGTTTATGAAATAAAATGTATTTAAACTCTATTCTGAAAGGTAGTTCTCTTTGTGTGTAAACCTTTCAACCAATCACAACAGTCGTAAACAAAGACAATAAAAGTCTCCAATTTTTCAAAGTTCCCCACATAGGATTACTGTGATATTTAGAATCGGAAGAGATTTTGTTAAATTGAAAATAGTTGATCAATTAAGGATAAATAAAAATCAACAATTGTTTCATGTAAATCTTAATCTTTCTTTGTAATCAGTTGTTGTATCATACTATTGTTATTCTAATTTTCCGCTATATATTGTTCATCATTGTAATTCCATCGGTAAACTGACGATGGCACAGGAGTTGCCGAAACATGTTTTTCAAATTTTAAAGTCTTGTTCTCTTCATCAGTAAGATTCTTACAAAATTGTTGCTTCTACGTCCTATTTTCAGGCAATTTGGCACGTATTCTTACCTCTTGCGGATTATGTTTATGGTGCCTTTCAATGTGGCGAATGACTGAGTTGTGGTTGTTAAAGGTCTTTTCTTCATCACAGCGACCACAGTTAACAACAAAACACGACCCAGAGGGAAGTTCTAAAAAATAGTGTCGTATGACCCCACTCCACCTTAGATTACAAATGTCTTTACAACCGAATCTTCCGCTGTTATCTCTGGCTTGGTTTAAGGGCAGCGGCTTGATCATATTGCAAGCTGCCCTGAACAGCTCTTCAAAATTTTCCTGGGTTATCGGACCATCAACCTGAAATGAACGGATATTTTGTTACAAAAAAAGCAACTAGTCTTGCTTGATCACGGTTTTCGCCGAGAACATCGCACAGTGGCCAGAGCTCGATTATGGACCTTTTAATTATTGTTACGAAAAATTGTGTAAGGCCCGGTTCAAACGTCGAACTTTTCATGAACCGAACCTAATGTTGCTATTAAGTACATGAGAAGTTTGACGTATGAATCAATAAGGATCGGCAGATTTGTATTGCGGTCGACTAATGTACCGTTCTATCCGACTGGGCTAATTGGATAGAACGGCAAAAGATCGGCTTCGGTTCATACGTCGATCTTCTCATGTACCGAATCTAAGACATAAGTTACGCTAATGTATTTGCTGATATAATAGAGTTTGTGATTGGCTAGTGAGCTATCAAAAAGGCAGTCGTGCTTGAAATGGCGCCACCGCAAAAATATTTAGCCAGCTACTGGAAACATTTCACATACTTTTTTCTTCAAAACATAGTTACAAACTGAAACAGTTGTTAGTGTTTTTTTATTGCTGCCACAGCGATTGAGCCTGAAGCGAACGAGCGAGACAGCTCTCTAATCAGCAGAAGATTACATTATAGGGGCTTGCAAAAACTTTTTCTTACTAAACACAAGGAATTGTGGTTATGCGCGAATGGGAAGATTTAGGATGCGCAGTGATATGGCGCAAGGGACAGTGGTTATGCGCCAATGGATGATTTAGGATTCGCAGTGAACCATGTGCTTTCTCGTTACTGATTTCACTTTTTGCTTTTATTCTTCAGATCCTTACCATAGTAATGCTGCGGCACATTCTGTTGATAGTGACATATTTTACGTAGTCATTAATCTATCTGCGCGTTCCAAGTCTTACATTTTTTTTAAGTTAAGTGTCAACTTATGCATCAACTCATAGTTAATAGAGGAGAATGGTTAGGAAAGGCGGCGAGACTCTTTGAAGTAGGTTATTGTTCACCTTTTTGGGTTGTCATGTGACAAGTACCGTGCACAACATCAACATGGCGTCTTTCGAGTTTGGTTGATAAGCGAAGTGTTCTGACTAAAATGCTCTTGATTATTGTATATTTGACTACGAAAACTACAAAAAACGTACTCTTGAACATGCCTGGAGATAACTGTTCCGTGGTTGGCTGCGGTACTTGCCGTAGAACGCCATGTTTGTTTATACTGATCACTAAAGCTGTGCACGGTCGTGATCACGCGATGGTACGTTTCGACCTTCAATCGCAAACAATGGGGCTTCCTTTTGAGGTTTGCCGCCCTTCCTAACCATTCTCCTCTATTAACTATGATCAACTTCATGCATCATGACGCATCGATGGCGAGGTGTGACAAGGGTTACTGGTCCACTGATTACCGATTACAAATAATCTAATAACATTAAGGTCTCTATAGCGCCAACAGGGTTTTTATAGTTATGGTAGCTCTATACTGTGTAAAAAAGGTATTCTGAGGAAAAAAACTGGATTCTGAGATTTTAACGCCCTTAGATATCGCCTTAAAGTTCCCGCTTCAGCCACGCCCAATGAAGTTGACTGCGAGTCAGTGCAGAAAAGAGTCTGGGTTTCTGAATGGGTCGTGACGTCAAGTCATGAATCACGAGATCCTTCTAGTTTAGGTAATTGTTGTTTCCAGTAGTGGTGAGGAGTTTTCCTCGCCAAAGAACAAACAAATTGAAGTTTACGAAGCAATGCGGTCGTCAAGCAAGCAAAATAAAAGCATGAAGCTTCGAGATATTCCTGAAGTGACGTCATTCGTCACCAATCTAACATGACGCGGTCATCTTCATTGGGCGTGGCCAGAGGGGAAATTTAAAGCTTGATTTTATGGCAAAAAGCATCGGAATTCACTTTTTAGGGTTTGAAGACATTAGATGTTATGGAGATGTTGAAAACCTAAAATAACTCTTTGGCACTATGGACACTTTAAACCACAACCCGAAGAGACTGAAATTCGTTCTACTTTGTTTAGTTGTGTAAAACACCCACACAGTTCGTGTTACGTTGAACGATGTGCTGCACCGGCGGTAGCCCTAAGATGTCAGCTTACTTTGGATAAATAGCTTAGTTGTCTCTCTTTTTTTTTTAAACGACTCCAAAATAAATAAATAAATAAATAAATAAAATAAATAATCAGCTACGAAGACAATGTAAAATACTACTGCATAATCACAACAAGAAAGTCAAAAAAGAGAGCGACTTGTGTTGTTTTGAAAACTATACTAGAACAAAAAGAACATGCGTGCATTTAATGTCGCTCCCCCAAGACAACGGAACATTTATCAAATCTCGTCACCAACATGTAATTTGTATACAGACAAGCAAACGAACTTTGTTTGAACAGCTTTTTCATCTCAACTACTTTACTCCCGTTCGAACAGCTAATTCACCTCGACTACTTTACTTGGCGGCGAGTTGGTTGGTGGCGAAACTCCCTGGTGGCGAGATGAAAAGTTCGACGTTTGAATCGGGCGTAGAAGGGGAATATTTCAACTTAAGATATTCCGTATTCCGCTGTTCTCCAGGGGTGAATATTCCCATTCCTTGATAATATTTCGGAGGATATTCCTTATTATTTTAGTTTTCAAGTGCTAGGTAGAAGTTAAGTTTTACTTGATACTTAAGCCAATGATTGTTCATCCTATTTGAACTTGACTCTGAAATATTTCTTTCCATTTTCTTTTTATCCCTCGCGCTGATACTAAGAACCTTATATACAGTTTTACTAAGAAAAAACATTGAACGCAAAACCAATAGAACATACCAAGAAACAATTGGTTTCCTTGCTCTGCTTCGCATTGAGTAGGGTTTTCCTTTTCAAAGAAAGTTGAAGTCGATGAAGGGAAGCAGGGGGAGACAATTTGGGTGCATTGCGGCCAAGCTGAGCGCCAAAGGCGCGGACAACTAGGTGGGTCCGGGGGCATGCCCCCCGGAAATTTTGACAATTTAAGTGCTCTGAGACACAGTCTGGTGCATTTTGGGTGCCGAAATTAAGGAAATGAACAAGCTTAATAAACACCGGAGGTGGACTCTCGAATGAGTAAGGTCAGCGGTAGAGGGACGCCTGCGCATGATCAGGAATCAGAACCAGGTAATTGATTTTGTAAGTATTGAATGAGAGCATCATTGAGTAGTCTGTTTTAATTTAGTTTCATTAATAAATTTATTAAGCTTTCTATTCTCGCTTTTGCGTGTGTTTTATTGAAATATTCCGTATTCCGTACCTTTTTCAGGTAAATATTCAATATTCCCCTTCTATCCCCGAGTTTGAACCGGGCCTAAGTCACTTTCTAGAACAATCTAGATCTGGAAGTCATTCAGCCGTAACCGTAATTATTCAGATTAGAACTTTAAGTCTCATGTATATTACAGCGAGAGTCTCTACTGTAAGAGAGATTGGTTTAATGTGAAGCAGCTTTGTGCTGCAAATTTGTGAAGTTACCTTGCAGAAAGTTAGTTTGTTGCTGCTTCCAGCGATCCTGAGCTCTGTCTGGAAACAACCTGCTCTAGAACTACAACCTCATTCCCAGGGCCTTTTCCCTGACTTGAGGGCGCACCGCCCCCAAGCCAGGGAATTAAAATGCCCTGGGAACGAGGTTGGTGCAACAATGCTCGTAACAATTATCAGGGGTTTATGCAGGGATTAAAAACACTATGGGAGAAAACAATAGACAGGGATAGCACACCTGCAGAAGGTTAATGAAACAATAGATTCATTGGCAGGCGCTTAATCCACTTAATAATTCACAACCAGCCACCAGAACACAACGGAGAATGTCGAGAAAAATGATATGTGTAAATTTTAATTTGACCAGCTGAAAACACTGAACTTCGAGTACTTACCCAATCGGGACCATCACTGCCCAAGGGAGTGATCCCATATGGCTGGTCAAGCGGGATAGTATCCTCCAAAGCTGTAATATATGGCACTCGGTTAAGAAAATAGAAACACGGCCGGGAAAACATTCATCTCAGTGTATGTTGTCATATAATTTCAAAATATTACATGGAGGAGCATACCACACCTCTATTCCCAGGCCACTGTGTGAGCACGTGTTCCTTGTCTCTTACTAACGGCTGGTGGTTTCATTTCGTGAGACTGCGTGTGAGACCCTTAATTGGGTAAGTACTTCATGTATCCCTCATTATAATGCATTTAGTCATGTATTATAGTGTATTTATCTCTTATTTTAGTTTATTATATACACTATAATAAGGGATACATGAAGTACTTAGGATTAAAGTGCACCAAACCCAAAAATATTTTTTTCGCTTAAGTAAATCTTTGCATTTGTCCAAAATGCACCGTGCCTTAACTTTTTAAACTAAATCTTGACTTTTTAATAGGCTGTAAAAGTTACGAAATGTAGCCATCATCGGCTCCTTGACTGCGTTAGGAAGGGGCATGGGTCTATTCCTGGTTTGACGTCAGACGAATTTGCATAGTGGTAAGTCTTTGAAAACATGCATGCAAAGAAGACGATAACAATTGACATCATTTAGTAAATTGATTACCAGTTTTTATCTTTCTATCGGCAATTAATAACAATCAATAGCCGAAATTTCAGTGAGTGAAATTAATAAAAAATTGATAAGCAATTGATAAAATTGATAGGCAAATTTTAATATAAAAAATTAATAACAACGATAGTCTACTTTATTTACTGATTTTATAAAATTTACTACCATTCCTTATGGTGTATAGGACAGGGGCACAACAATACAACGAGGATGACTATATAATACACGAGTCAAACCAGCGTTCAATTACTTCTGTAATTAACATACACATGTTAGACTGAAATATCACAACAGAATGCAGCTACTTTAGAACAGAGCGCGCTTTTTAACAGCTGCTAAAAATACCTACACGGCGGTGGTGCAGGCTATGATTTCAACAAATGAAGTAATTGAAAGCAATTGTGAAGAATTTAAATTTCATGGCTGGTATGACGCGACGTTTCGTCTCGGCCGAGAGACTTATCAGGTACTTTTCGAATTCCAGCAAACTCCTCGAGGTCACAGATAATGGTGACTACCCAAACTCCAAGTACAAGTGCATGTAGTCCCAAAAACTAGTTTCCCTCTAAACTCCAAGTAGTCCCAAAGAAAGACTAAGTTTTCCCTAGTAGTGTTGTTACACTGTCTGAGGGAAGTGAAAATTAAGATTTTTCCTCCAATCTATATGCAACTAGCCATAACACCTTCTTGTGGGACAGACATTTAGAATTCTGCGCATATCAGTAACAAAACTCGGTTTAAAATTTATCTTACTCAGTTTTCGAAAAACATTGTCTAGCACGTTGCATTGATGAAGCCGTTTAAAACACTCAAAGCACGTGTTTTATCAAGTTTAAAAATTCTCGCACTTCGCACTCGAATTTTAAAACTTGATATAACACTGCTGCTCGTGTTTTAAACATTACAAAAAGCGAACAACAGGTCAGCTAAAACATCCCACCTTGGGACCGTCACACCTAAGTTTCTTTTGTGCATAATTCATCTATTACCCAGAATGACTAATACTTACTGCTGTGCCATATATGGATAGAAATTTGCCATCTTTCTGTATGGTTTTGTGGTTCTCTCCTTGTCATCATATGTTTTGCAATTGCTTGTAACGTCAATTTCTTTCTCCAGTTAAATGTTCTTATAGAGAATCTTGCAAATCCATTTTTTTTTCCACAACGTCTGGAAATCTAAACGTAAACATTGTTACAAAATAATATTTTGTTACATTGACTAGTAGAAAAAACAGTTCAGTTTATTTGGGAAAGAGAAAGTGGGGTTTCTTTTTCCAGATGACCGTCAACATTGCCGATAGTATAGGAAATTGTATAAATGCAAGTGCAATTCAGGGTTTTTGGGCACGAATGATGCTTTGCGTTCCTCAACTCCGACGGGATAGCCTATGAACTAGTTTACAACAACACTTCAGTATAACGAGTCTGAACTTGGTTATTCACAATAACTCACATACAGTACATATATATTTGCCTGGCCATGAGTTAAAAACCTTGTGTAAAACATAACTGAAACATGTGACTGTGGATAATTAAGAGATTTAAAGTTCATATCACCCCTAACATGAAAATGCCAAGAAAGGAACTTGAATAAGTATGAATGCCATTTATTTTGCCCTGATATCATTATCTGTTTTAGAGATATGGCTTTTTTTCAACTTTATGCAAATTAGATGACAACACATTTGACTATTAATTTTTGCCCACTACTGTAATCTAAAAATGCTCGACTCTATATATGTGAGCACTGTTCACAGAAAAACATACTTCATCGCTTAGCCGTTAAACGGCTAAAAACTAACGGATAAGTAACGGCCTTCATAGTGTTCTAAACCTTTTGTGCTAACATTCTGAGGACTAGCAAGTTCTGTCTAACGGCTCCTTACAACATTGTAACGCTTTGCTCTGACGGTCTAACAGCTTAGTAATCCTACTTAACGGCTCATGAAAACGATCGGCAACCCTTTAACGGCTGAGAAAAAAATTCTAACGGATAAACGTGAAAGTGCCTTAACGCTTGCATCTGATTTGCTTGAGCGTTTGCAATTCGCGCCATGCATACTGTACAGCATCCTCGGAAACCCAGAGGCTACTAGCCGGGACGATGTGATATTATCGGGCGAAAGGTTACTTTGAGAGCTGAAGAGCCCCTGAGAACTTAGGCCTAGAGCAAACGTCGAATCTAAGTCGAATTTAATTCGTCGAACCTATTTATTTCGAAATAGGTACATGAATGGTGCGAATTTGCTGCAATTAAATTCGACTCAAATTAATTGGTTCGACTCTAGCATCGGTTCGACTTGCCAAGTCGGATAATTCGACAGTGGTTCGGCGTTTCAGCAAACGCCGCTCTAGACACGCGCTAAACTCAATTCATAATTCATGCAAATTACAAAATAATTGATTCAAATGTGATGGACTGGGCAAATGTCACAAAAATACATACTTCCCCCATCTGTCAAACGCTAATTCCTCCCTGACGAGCATGCGCTGCAAAAAGATAATTTCGCTACCGGGAATGGCGAACTATAGAAAGTCATTGCTGGGAAGGTACTTGGTGTATTTTTTTCTGTTGTTTATTTGTTTTAAAAATACAATAGATATCCACTATATGAAAAAGACAAACAATAGATAAGCACTATATGAAAAAGAAATCACGTATCTTCCCATTGCTGACATGAAGACCGCTGCTCAAGACTGCCATGACTGCTGCTCCATTGTTGTTGGCTAACAAAAGCACGGTCAAACATCCCAATCAGACCAAAAGCTGTCGTCTCTGATACACTGTTTTCAGAACTGTGTGTAATACGAGTCTTCTCTTTCTAGTTTTCGCAATTAACTGTACGAGCACTGTATTTCGGCATTTTGCTTGCCGTCCTCTGCAAAACAACAACGTAAAATGACCAAGTTCTGCGTCGTCTACGGAACGTGGACGACGACTGCCAGTTTTTCGTATTTCCGTTTGGAATTGATCGCCGTCGTTGCATATGTAGCTTAAGCACGTTTTTAGAGCCATTGGCGTACTGAACAGATCTAGACATCACGAATCTCGCTTGTAAAATCTAAATTCATTTTTCATTCATTTTTCATTGTTTCGTGGTTGCTTAAGCTCCTTATAATAGCACGGGGACACGAGCAACTTGTGAAATAGGATCGACGTTTGCTACCACGCTGAAATAAAGTCGACTCTTTGTCGCACCTATTTTAAATTTATTCGACGCGACTTGGATTCGACGTTTGCCCTAGGCCTTAATCTTACCTTACCAGTTTCAGAAGTGGTCGAATTCCGTTCCGCTGATTGGGCAGAAAAATATTTTTCTGCCCAATCAGCGAGGAGCTCTAGCCGGGTAACTCTGTCGCCTTCTTACACGAAGCAGTTTTCTTCATCGATAGACCTAGTTGCTCGGCCCGTGCACTGGCCATCAAACATTGAAGGGGCGAGACTTTGAAAAATGGGTGCGAGCCTCCTTGACGCGAACACAATGCTGCTAAAACACAATGCTAAAAGACACTAAAATCTAACACTGAAATGCAATGCAAAATAGCAACGGTGAAATCCAACGTTGAAAAGCAAACGCAAAATTGCAGCGCAGAGCAGGTGGGAAATTTGTCTGCGTATGACTTCCTTTGCGCTAGACTGCACTCATGTCACGGTTAATTACTTTCTTTTCTATCAGAGACTGAAAATTTTGCATACGATCGCGATGTACCAAGAAAGTTGGATATAAATTTTGAATGCTGTCAAAGATTACTTTATTTGTCGCTTTAAGTGGCTGAAATGCCGTAAATCAAATGAATATAGATCGTAATTAAGAGACATTGAACATTTTGTATTGTTAATTTTTAATCTCTCATCACATTATTCAGAAATTTGTGATCGAGTGCAGAGGATGTGTTGATGTCTGCATTTTACTTACGTTTTTAAGCTGTTAACAACATATATTGAGCTTGAACCACAACCGAAAGGCAATTTTCTAAAGAATTTGAATACCATAGCCTGAACAGTAACTAGGGAGATAGGCATTTGGAAAATGTTAGTCACGCTAATCATCTTAGAAATAAATTACTGTTGTTGTGAACGTATGCTGAGTTTGCTTGACGACAAATCTTGCAGCAATCACGGTAAGGTAGCTATTTATCTCACCTGCGATCTGCTATTGTTGCTTTCCTTTCTCCCTAAGGGAAATAGTCTTTTGAGTACTAAGAAACCTGAAAACAAGTCAAGCCAATTTTTATTTAAACTCACACAGAATAATTATAATTACATGTAATACAAATTAGTGCTTTGTATATGTAATCGCATGGGGCCGAGTGCAATTAAGGATTAATTTCACGAGTATTTTCAAAGTTTTTACAAAATTTGGAAAACTTTGAAAATACAAGTGGCATTAATCCTTTATTGCCCGAGAGCACTTGCGATTACTTTTTTATCAAATCAAGGGCAACATTTTGTACAAAGGACAGCTTTCAGGGTCTTCGGTCGCGTAAACAGGCTTGCCGCGGTTGTCATTATTTAACAGGCTAGCAGTAGCACGGGGAAAGCCTACTATAATAGTAAGCAAAACACAGCAACTTGGTTCAGTTCAGTCAAATCAATTTCTTTACAAACAAAACTTTAAGCAATCTAATTTTATTCACCTGTTTTGCGATGCTTGCAACGGCGTGAAACTAGTTCACTGATCGATGAAAGACGTTAACGAGTGTCCAAACGAGCTCTAATAACTTCTTGAATCCAAAACTCTCCTTCCCACAGTTAAAAGTTCACGCACGTACTAACACAGTTTACACTATTTTACACCGATAAGGTGAGCGCTAATACTAATAAGGCGACCCGAAGCAAAACAAAGAATGATTACCTTTCAGTTTGGCGGCCATGAAGTTCTGTAATTCTATGGCTCGTGCAACACCAGCCGCCCCACTCAAGCTGCGAATCAATACAGTCGAAAAAGTCCTTTCGCCTTTCCACCAAAAGACTGCGCTTTGTTGTATGTTGATTCTCTTTCATGTAATATTTCTCTAACTCATTAATTATTCATGCAGCTCGTACCCAACCAGAGTATCTTATTCTGGTCAGGTGGATGGGTTTAGAAACCCAATGAAAAACGAGTTGAAAACACAGTCTTGTTTCAAACGATTTTTTAATCTGCATATCGCTAAAGCAACAAAAACACGTGGCGATAAGCAACTTTATTTAATCACACATTTTACGAAACAAACTTTAAATCTAAATTATTTACTGCTAACGTTGAATGTAACGGTACAGTTATTAAACTACCCAAAACAAAAAAGGGTCATTCTTTTTCTAAATTTAAATTCTCGCTCAATGGTGGCGACCTCGTGTTTTGGTTCACTTTCAACCTTGCTGTACACTTCCAACCTAAAATGGCACTGACGTTAGAAATTTTATCAGACTAAATGCACACGTTACCTCGGAATGGCGCTGGCCACACACTTTTCCTCTTCTTCGCGAGTTTAAGGAGGTGTAAACGCCTGGTGTAAATCTGCCATTTGCTTTGTGAATCAACGTGCTCGCTCAGAACTGACAAACAGCTAGGTATACCAACGTGACATCAGTTGATGAATATTCAAAAATTGTCATAGCGCAGCAAATTAGGTGATAGGATCATGCACATCATGCACATGTTTTTGAGGATCATGCACCTTTCACGTCTCGAATATCATGATAATAGTTGAATTGAGAAAATTTATTCAAATGATAATTTAAACTAAATTTCTTTGTTGGAGAAGTAACTTCAAAAACTCGTGCTTCGGGTTTCATCAAGTTTCCAAACGCTCGAAAGCAATAAAACCACTCGGCCTGCAGCCTCGTGGTTCAAATGTTTCTCGCGTTTGGAAACCTGATGAAACCCTCGCACTAGCTTTTGAAATATTGCATCAAAAACCAATGCGAGTGTTTCATCAGGGGATCCAAACACTGAGAAACAGATGAAAGCACGAGGCCGCAGGCCGAGTGCTTTTATTGTTTCGAGGTGTTTGGAACCCCTGATGAAACACGAAGCCCGAGTTTTTGGTATAGCTTCTTACATGTAAACGAATCGCCGACCATTATTGTTTGTTATTTTTGTTTCGTTTTGATAATTAAACAATAACTCTAGAATGTGATAAAAATAGTTTGGATGGAACGTGCCATTTGGAAGTTAGCCAACATATTATGGTTTAAAAAAATTCAGTTTTCTCTACGAGATGGATGAGTCAAGTTCCAGGTTTCGGATTCCCAAACCTTTTGACAAGGAAAGGGCATGGGTTATCAATTCTATTCCGAAATCTACGGTTTACAAGAACAAGTGAACGTGCTTTACAAATTTTTCAAGAATGCCAAGGCCAAAGAGTGAACAACATTTGCACCATTGAGCCAGGCGGAGTACGTTGCTAGTGTTCAAAGGTGAAGACACTGGTTGATTCTTGGTTTGGATGTACAAGAGTCGACTGAAAGCATTGAAAACAAAAGTGCCAGAAGTCTAAACTACTGGCTAGACAAGTTCGTGCAGAAGGTTGCAAATAAATCGGGTGGACGATATCCCTCTCGGACGCTTTATATTATTGTTTGCGTGTAATTATAAAACGTTTCTGGTGGAGAAAAATGGCGAGGGCGAATTAAATTCTTTGGCTGTCAGCGATAAAAGGTATCATTGAAAGAGTTAATTTGTTCTTTGCATTTTAGATTTGGAGCGACTACAAAATGCAGGGCCACTTCGGACCACCTGTTTTACATGTGCCGAAATCTTTTGAAGAACGAACAACACAATAGGCACATTCGTGATTCAATGAGATGTAATTAAGTGGCCCTGTATTCTGTAGCCTAGCCACTTCAAATTAATTTATTGATGTCACATGATTTTCCGAGAATCAGTGGACATTTCGATATTGTATCCAAATCTTCTCTAAAGATTTGGAAAGATTTCCAACTTTTTTAAGATTTACATCCAGTTTTACATTGGATCAGTCCAAACACATGCACGTGATGTGGTATACATG